>OX596250.1:17861469-17910214 GCA_951394255.1 Polyploca ridens
AATATGAAAATTATGTCGGTGAGGGAGGGGGGCGCCCTCCCTTTATACCTCCCGCCACTCCGCCAGCAGTGAGCGGTTATATTCAACTTCTTTTATAGTTTGAGTATTATATGAAATAAATGCTTAGTTGTCTGGTAGGCATGAACCTATAGTGATGTTGTTGGCGGCAATTTGCGCCCCTTATGGCAGTCTCGGAATCTGACCCAGAGTTAAACTCAAGATATTCGGGTCCAATGTGAAGTCTGTACTTCTTCTGTACGGGTGTGAATCATGGAAAGTAACCAAGGCCATCTGGCACCAGCTCCAGATTTTGTCAACCGACGCCTTCGCCAAATTCTTGTTATCCACTGGCCCGAGAAAAACTAGAACGTAGAGCTCCGAGAACGCAGCCACGAAACACCGATCGACCAACAGATCAAGCGTCGCAAATGGAACTGGATTGGCCACACTCTCCGAAGGGACCCCGACCATATACCCAAACAGGCAATGGACTGGAATCCGCAGGGGAAACGAAAGCGTGGCCGTTCCAAACAAACCTGGCGACGCACTGTGCTTGACGAAGCGAAGAAGATCGAGAAGTCTTCAGAGTTTCTGCAGATGCCCTCTGCCTCATCTAGGGGACACAGGATCATAATCCATGTCGCAAACAAATTGTTCTAATTTTTCTCATGTTTTATTGTTCAATGGCTCATCTTTATATAACTCTATTAGTGCATCTTGATAATCTTTGTTTTTAGCAAGAATATTATATAATATAAATATTACGGTGTGCTCGGTATATTAGGCACTGTAAGTAGAATTTCTTCAACTGTGTATCTGGTAATCAATTATATGTACCTGGTACTGCCTTTTTCTTAGTGATATAAAGTGGACGTACTTTTAACTGCTGTAAACTTTTTATAACATGATAAATGATAACTACAATGATAATCTATGTTATTTGGTAATTATATGTTTGCGTACTTCAGATACGATTACCTCGAATTTGTAACACTTTTTTTAATGCGCTCGTGGTGTAGCATGATTAGCCGTTTTTAATCGATCGGCTACCACCGTCGTGGTTAGTACCTAGATGGGCCTAGTGGTATTTCGAATCGAGCGTTTCTGTGCTTCGGAAGGCACGTCAAGTCGTTGGTCCCGGTTATAACATAATTATGATAGTCGTTAAGCTAGTAGGATGCCTCCTAGGCGGCTTGAAAAATTCCAACAGTAGTTTGACCACTAGCCTACCTCCACCAATTCGCAGTAGGCATGCGTAGTGGAGTATTGCCCAGTCCCTTTCACCCTCATTTGTGAAAGGAGGGTCAGCAGTGGGATAGGGATAGGCTGATGATGATGATGATTTTTTTAAAGAGTTCTCATTAAACAACACAACTTTTTCATTTTTACACTATTTTCACTAATCTGGTACATTAATTCTGATATATTTATAATAAAACACTTTTGTCAACTCGTGAACAGCGCGAGTAAGCATTGCCTGAACTTGCCTGTAAGCTCGTGCAGGTAACTAGTGCAGTGGTTTAAGGCGATGATAGCTCAGTGGTAGTGACGTCGGATACCGAGACGAAGGTCCCGGGTTCGAATCCTACAATGAGCTTGAGCTTTCGGTGAAGGAAAACATCGTGAGGAAACCATAGCACGGTGGTAGGGTACTTTGTAGTACCCGCCTGGCTGGCTACCACCCTCAAGTTGAAAATCTGTCGCCAAGCACCTTTCGGTATGTTCCGACAGCTGCACTTGGGAGCCAGTTCCTTCTAGGCTTTGTGTGCTTACCACCTTCGGCCGCATCATCACTTACCATGGTGAGATTGCGGTTAAACACAGGTTTTTTTTTTACTGTTTATAGAACAGTAAAAAAAAAAAAAAAAAAAAAACTTTCACAACAATTTTATAATCTTATACTATGTCTGTTGACTCGTGAATGCCGCTCAGTGCAGGCGGAGTAGCGGGGGATATAAAGGGAGGGTGGCACTAATAAAATTTTCATATTCTTGACAATGTAAATTCCGCGAAACCGTAAAACACTAAAATTATCCATATTGATAATTATTACGTAGATCGCTTATAACTACGAAACGCAACCAAAATTTTTGTCAGTTTTTTTATTACTAAGCTAGTATGCACTAATACTTCCATGATTCATCGAGCTCAGCCATTTACCTTATCGTTTTTTTTCGGTCACGATAAACACTTTTTCAGCCGCCATATCTAGATAACGCAACCGAATATTTGGTCAGTTTTTTTTATAATGACATCAGTACAACTACTACTTACTTTCTACGTCGAGCTCAGCCATTTACCTTATCGTTTTTTTTCGGTCACGATAAACCGTTTTTCAGGCGCCATATCTAGATAACGCAACCAATTGGCGCAGGCAGACCGACTTATTTGGCATCAGAGAGGTATCCTCTATCCGATGAACCCGATTTCATCCATTTACCTTATCGTTACCATTTCTGTCGTGCCCTCCTAGTCTATAATAAATTGCACTCATTTTGGAACTTTCCAGATCATTCTGGAAATTTCTAGAACGTTCTCGAACATTCTACCTCGATAATAACAGTTTTGGACATTTTGGAACTTTCTAGATGAAGCCAGAAATTTGTAAAACTTTCTCAAAACATGCTATATCGATTATAATAGTTTGCATTCACTCTAGAATTTTCTAGATCATTCCAGATATTTGTTGAACTTTCTAGTACATTCCAGATCGATTATAACCGTTTTACACATTTAGGAACTTTCCATTCCAGAAATTTTGAGATCTTTTCAGAAGTCCTCATGCGTTAGAAAAGGACAGCAATATGTGTTTTAACATTTTCGCCACCCACAACCACCCCCTTCCACCCACCGCGACCAAACTCCCTTACTACCACCTGGAGACCAAGGGGTATTTACCACCCCAACGGGAAGTTGATTAGGGTTGGTGGTGATTGAGAAAACTGCGTATTTACGTACCCACAAAAGCATTTTATATATATTATTAGATTTATCAAGGAGTACAATGAATGCTTGTTCATCTATCGCAGATTAAGATTATAGTCTCGTTTACCATACAGAACCACATCAATTAAATATCTAAACTTAACTTGATCAATACTGTCGTTTATTTTTATATTAATTTAAAGCGCAGTTATTCCCCATGACCCTTGCTCGGTGGTGAAGTATCTCACTAATGTGTGAAAGTTTGGATGTTTGTGAGTTTGGATTTTTGTACCTCAATCACGCTTCAGTAAATCAACGGAAATGGATGAAATTTGGCACCCAAGTAGAATATGTTCTGGATTAACACATATGATACTTTTATATCCCGGAAAAGCAATATATCCCTCGGGTACGCGGCTTTGGCCGTTTCGCTACTACAAGAAATATTGTTTAACAGAAAATTAACAGTGAATGGCCCTGATTCTGTTGTTCACAACTAAACTAATTTTAACGTCACTATGTCTCTTTCTAACAAAAAACATAAGAAAAGGATGTAAGAAATTTAGTCCTGTCAAATTAGTCCAATGATTGTTTTCAATATAAATCTAGTCGCCATCTATCGCGGTTACGCCTAAATACACGCAAAATAAGACGGCAAAGATTAATTTGACAACTTAAAATATGTTCTATCCTTTTTCAATTATGTTCGTAAGAAAGAGATGAGATGTAACTCAAATTAGTTTAGTGCGATTTACAACAGAATCGGCACCATTATATATTTTTTTCACCTAGTCTCGTTAAAACTCAAAAACCGCTTGACCGATTTGGGCGCCCAGGGTCAATTTGTTGTTTCATAAAAATGCGAAGAATTATGAATGTAAACCGAACCAGTAAAACTAGCGAGCCCAGCCGAGCGTGCAATGACCCCGGTGGCCGAGCACAGGTGGAATAACTGTGCAGTGCCGAGCCGAGTTGAGCCGAGTGCCGAGCCGACCTGTTCGCATTACCTAATCGTTCCCCTCATTTACTTTATATATTAGGAAAATTGTATTGAACGTTACGTAGAGCGTTAGGGTTTTTGGCATTGCATAGTGATATGTTCCTTCAATGCTTACATATTTAAAAGAGTTAAATTAATTAAGTAAGTAATACATAATAATGTAAGGTACTCGTATTTATCGTATACGTGTAGCATTTGGCATTTTGCACGTTACGCGTTGCTCGTTCGTAGCGCGTAGCATGTAACACGTTACTTGTAACATGTCTGTGTCCTCTACATATTAAATTGATCGTTCAACTTTATCTGCGCTATGAAAATGTACCCAGTCATTGTTAATACATATTTTAGGATAGTGAGTTCCTGACGTTCGTTTGCATTATTGGTTCACATAAATTGGTCACGTGGTGTTAAGAGAAAAGTATATATTTGTAATGTGTTGTTGTAGTTCTTGTACCATCTAGCTAGCATGTAGTACTATGTAATATGTAATCAGCAAAGCGTGGCATGATGTGTAACGTGTATCGTGCAGCAGGTATTGTGCAAAGTAGTGTGTATGGTGTAGTGCAGGGCTTCCCAAACTGTGACGCCCTTGGGAAGTTGCCATATTTTTGCGACGCCCTGGCCTTCTTGCCATACATTTACCTACTAGTTATAGTTCTAGCCTAATAAAAAATTGTCAGAAAAACTCCAAATAGACTCAAAATTTTTAGAATGACAAAAAAGCACTGGCCGCCCGCTCCCGCCACATTGACTCACAATGCGCATGGCGCTCATTCGATTCGGTCCCATCGACACAGACAGTCAACCTATTAAGATCGCCTCACGACGCCCCCTGGGATAATACTGCGGCGCCCCAGGGCGTCGCGACGCACAGTTTGGGAAGCCCTGGTGTAGTGTGTATCGTAGAGCGTGCATCGTAGAGCGTGCATAGTGTAGTGTGAGGTGTAGGCACTCACAGCTGCGAGCGGGTGCGACGAGAAGGTGGAGCCGCGCACGACGCGCTTGTCATGCATCACGTTCGAGTACTGCGCCGCCACGCTGCCGCTGCAACAACAAACAACACACACATTAGTGACACTGAAACACCAAACATACCACCAAACTAATAACACGCTATTTAACTAAAATATTGTTTATGTTGTCACGTAGTAAGTAAGATCTTATATTTAAGTACCTATAAACCCATCCAGGCCTATGGCAAAGGGCACACAGACTAAGATTGCCGGTGTCTAAAGAGAAAGGAAATATAATTAAATGAAATAAATATAATTAAAACGCAATTTATAAGTAATTAATTAATGTAGTATTAATGTAATTTGAATTGTTATGTAATAATATCGGTAAGTAAGAACATCATTATAATTAGGAGATTTGTAATATCTTGTCTGAATAAAGGGCTTTATGACTTTTTGGCGGGAACTTGCAGAGTGACATAGCGTTTTCATTTTTATTTTCATAAATTCGTGTATTTTGAGTTTTATTGCATATTATCGGTGGTATTTTATCCAATAAAGATCAATCCATGTGCACCAGTGAAGTAAAATGAAATGAATCATGTGTATCGTGACTTTACAAGTTGTCTCAAGAAGTCCGTGTAAAGTTTTAGTACAACCACCATTGTACTAAAACATGTCTCTAATGACTAGTGACTGACTGAGGACTATGTGAAAGTGATTTATTGTGACTGGAACTGCTATTATAACTGGAAAATGGCAAAATACACAAGCCGTGTGACGCCAACATATTACTAAAAAAAAAAAAAAGGCTTTATTATATGTGAAATAAAAACAAACAACAACCCCCGACACAAAATAGTATATTACGATACGTGTGGCACGAGTAGGTATTATATAAAATTTTATAACACGTGTGTAAAAAATCGCACTTATTGCACGTTTATCCGTGTAAAGCATGTGATAAGTGCAGCTTTTTTACACGCAGTGCAATAAATGTTGTTTTTAACAAAAAACTTGTTGTTTGGAATAGCTTCTCTAGTACTTAGTACATATAGCACATTGCATGGGAATAGTCTATTAACGAAGGTAAAAGGAAAACTGTCACAGCTAAATAGGCTTTACAAGTTAACTAGTAACTCCATAGTCGAACAGCTTATAAAATGTACTTAGAGAACTAAAATTACTTAGATGTAGTTGTGATTTTATCTATATTTCGTGTATTTTGTTTCTCCTTAAAATCAATACGATTATATCAAAAACTATAAAAACCAGGTACCTAGTAAATAGCCCCTTTCTAAGAATGAAACTCATGGAGCAATTTTCACCCGCGCTGCCGGTGGCGGGATGGAAATGTAGAAACTAGAACTCGATTTATGTCCGATATGTATCGGTGTGCGCGATTGTTTACAAGTCTCGCTGCTGTGACAAATCAATCTTATGAACCTGTACGGCCACGGTTTCGTGAGTTTAGAAATAAAACCGCTGTTCCGCCACCGCGGCGGGCGCGGGTGAAAATCGCTCAGTGAGTTCCTAGCCTAAGTCCGCATATTGTGAAGGGCAACTACCTATGGAACCTTACACTGCGCGTCGCCCGATACGCAATTGATCGGATTTTTTAAGTATATTAACTACATCGGGCATATCTGTGAGTGCCTGTGACTTTGACAAAGCTTAAGATGGCGAACGATTGCCAGAAACCTATACATTCAAAAAATTCACGAGCTTAAATAATATTTAATCACACAAAATAACATTGATAGTGTTAAATCAGTACAAAAACTACTTAAAAAAATAATAAATAAAAATAGTTGATACGGGTCTGACTGAATACCATGATCCCGCATGCGATGGCAGTTAACTCGCGAATATGCTAACGTAATACATTTGAATCGTTAGATAAGATAAGATAAACTAAACGGCGCCGCATATCGGTTGCGAGTGTTGCCGGCCGCAAGCATCGTGCCAACCGACCACCGAACCGACCGACCCAACCATCCGGAGCAACCGGCACACATACCTACAACCAAATGTTATACGTTAGTACTTTTATTTATTCTGTGCCTGTTAACCTACATATACCTACTATATTATTGTCCATCTAGTCGATTGAATTGCTATCTGAACTATAGTTAGCTGGAAGTGAATACCCGCGAATGAGTAAAATGCCCTTATTCGGCAGTCAATAAACCAAAATAAAAATAGTGGTAAGCAAAACGACACGATAATACCATTGATTTATGTATGTGTGTACGCGAGTGCATCGCTCGCCGCTCGGCATCGATCGCGGATGATAAGCGTTTAATTGAATGATTTAGCACTCCTCGATGCAAGTGCACCTAAGTAGTGTGAAAACCAGACGGGACGTACGTGTGTTGTTTGTCGACGAGATGTCTCATGCCGACGACGCCGGCGACAAGCGCCCGCACGCCGCCAAACAACTCCGCCCCGTGGGGCCGCTTGGCGGCGAGTGTGGGACCACTGTTCGGTAAGCGATCCTCCTTCTTGTCAGGGAGAGATCGCTTCGAGCGCATCGCCACTGCCTTCGGTTTGCTCGCATACGAGTATACAATTTTTTCTCTCTCCTGCGGTGGGTAGAGCATCTCGAGGCCGAGCAGGCACGCTACCTCCGGCGGAGGCAGCAGGAACTGCCCGCTCTTCACGGTCGTCACGAATCGAGGCTTGTCCTCGCCGGACATCGAGACGTACCGCACACGACTCTTGCGCCCCGGCGAAGGTGACGCCTCCATCTTCGGTGATATCTTCGACTTGTCACAGTCCGGCGGGATGATATCGATCCGTGGATGTGATTGACTTATCAGTTTACCGAGGGAGTTCTGATCATTAAAACTGATGTTCGGATTAGAAGCGGCCAGGAAGCCGTTGCGAGGGCGGTAGCGGGTCGGCCGCCGAAGGTTCGCCTGCAAGATCTCCTTCTCCTTCAACCTTCGGAGCTTGAAATCGAGTGCTCGTGAAAACTTGGGATCGAGGATGGAGTTGGGCACGGCGGGAGCGGGCATCGTGTCGATCGGCTCCTTCCTGGCGGCGCTGGTGAGGTGCGTGCGCGCCTCGTCATGCTGCAGCGGCTTCACCACGTTCACGACGCGCGGGAGCTGCGGCGCCGCCTCCGGCCGATGCTCATGGTTGATGACGGTGAACGCGCTCGACTCGACTTCCTCGCTGGACATGTAGACCGGTGGCATCGTGTCGCGTCACATCGCGCGAGGTGATACCGGGAGGTGCGATAGTGTGGTAAGTGAGCGTTCGCCGGTGCGAGGTGTTTATTTGATGTGTCGTATAGGGGTCGCGTGTGCGGCGCGGTGGTGGCGCGGCAGTGCGGGCGGTCGCACGGGAGGCTAACGATCACTGAGCCGCCACCGCCACCGCCGCCGGCCGCTGGTCAGCCGCCGTCCGGCGCGTCCGGCGCTCACGAAAGAGCCTCAACGTGCGACAGACGCCCGCCGCTTAAGACGTTTCAACCGGATCAGCTAATGCGGTAACATAATCGCGCAAGCGCCCACGTGGACTTAAAGAGGGTAAACATTCACACACAGTGAATTACGAGATGTTTCTATATTGTGTGAAGTTATTGTATTCGCTTTCAATACGTATATGATACGACTAATATAATAACAGATACTAGTGGACCCGTAGCGGTCGAAATTCGACCGTTTTTTGTTTTAATATTTGAGTAATATCTCTTCTCGTAGGTATATACTAGAAGTCGCCCATGAGTCGAAAATTGACTAGAATTTTTTATCATAATTTACAAATGAACTAATGATATAACTTGACACTGGCCGAAATAAGTCCGAAAAAGAATTTGGTTGTCATACTACAAAAGAAGAAGAACATAAACAGAAGAGTATATGCATGTGTGTGGTGTGTCAAACGAGTGTAAGTAATTGTTCTCATTGCAGTGTGTGACATTTTTTTTTAAAATGCTTTATTTTACAATAAAATAAACTTTAACTACGCCAAATCTCGCACACTCCTACGTGCGCGCAATAGGCTAAAAAAGCAGCGAAAGTTTTTGCTTCACGTATAATTAATATAATTATAATAAGTAATAAATAAACTATGACGTTTGATTATATTTGACATACCTCTCAGTTTGACGCGTGTGTGTGAAAACGAATGGTAGTGTCTGTAATGTTTTTACAAGCTATTATTTAACTTGCAATGTTTATTTGTTCGGGTGGAATCTTGCAAGTCGAATTTCACCCACTTCCAGTGGTCGGATTGACTTTATATGTGGTATACTGGATGACAATGCAAGTGCAGTCAACAAAAAGTACAGTCACTCAAAAAAAGCTTGTAGAACTTATTTAAATTAATTTTATGTATTTCTAATGCATTTTTATACAAAAACTTTAGCTGTCTGCACTTCTTACGTTCGTAAGTGCCTAATTAGGACCTATATAGAAATAAGCAATTTTTGAATTTCTTCTCCATGTGAACCTAACTATGCTAATGCCAAGAGAATTAAATAAAAGTTTTCTCGCAAAAATAAATCGCCTTACCCTACGTTCGTTTGAACTGAGTCTGAATATCCGCGGCAGTGATAGATGCAGAATGACATAGTGTTGCTGAGTGCACTTGTCCTCTCCGCATGTATCTACACTTGACGATGTATCTACACGTAACGGCAAACAAGTCGTTTTAGACTTTATTACCGTACAAATAAAGGTGTGAGGGCTCTTGTAACATAGTGTTCTCGTATGGGCGGGGGTCGCCGTGAGTGTTCAGTGTGCCGCGCACGTGCCGGCTCCCACCACCTCCCACGGCCGGCACTCGGCGCACAGCTGACCATCTACACGAGGATCCACTTGCTTTATAAATAAACTACGCACGGATTACCAACAACTACGAGAATATCGCATGATTATTAAGCTATGACTGTAGAATAAAATATTGTATTAATCTGAGTGTTCATTGCATTTTAGATATAACAAAAAGCCATACATCCGATATTTATAACGTCTATAAGAAATAAATATAACGTCATAATAAAGTGTATTGTTAGTGGCAGAAACATATTGGTCACGATACCTTGGAGTCCGTCGTGAATTCCGTGGAAATCGCTGAAGCGATCAGCATGTGCGTCATTTCGTCGACACTATAATAATGGTCTAGCTAGCCGTATACGAGTGCTACGAGCAAGGTGCGAGCTACGGGACCGCTACGCGTAATGAATAGTTCGCTATGACCAGCTACGGGGTAGGGGATAATACAAAAAAACTGGGGAGACGTGACTAGCATTTCATTATTTGCATAATATTCAAATTGATATATGAATAAGACAGTAAGTAAATGCTGGTATGAGGGATAGAAAGGAGGAATTGAAGAAGCGTACCCATAGCGTACCTATATTTGGAAACAGGGCAGGACGATGATGATTGAATTTTGTTGTGATTGACAATATGATGAACAACACATTGCATTATAATAATTAATTAATAATTTCGATGAAAACAAGTCATATACCCCTGGGGACCTATCAAGCCATATATGGGTCTCACGAACGCTCCCCTAGGCCCGTTCATGTAACTAATTAGTCAGTAGAAGCCGGCTGATAAGTCACACACACTACTTTTTAGTATAGCTTAGATTGTCGATTTATTTGTATTATTATGACTATCATGACTATATTTCAATTTATACATTAGGATATCACTATCGTTGAATTTTTATTGAAGTAAAAGTAAATTAGTTCATGGTGAAATATATTATTACCACGTCCTGGGTCCACGAAATGAACTATCATATCGTAGTTCAGAAGTCTCACAGCTGGAAAAAAAATCATTCTGTATACGAATTCCTTATAAATATTTCACTCTAAACGTATGAATGAATAAATCAAGAACCCATTATAAAACAATCTTAAATATTATACAGTCGGCGGGAATGTGAAAAAAATCGTATTTTAATTATGTTAGAGTGTACAAATTTGCGCTGAAATTTAACAAAAAGAAAGGCAAATATTTCATTAGCGCGATGCACGGCATCACCACCGCCCCTACACTTGCTTTACATTAATACGATGTACTCATAAGGTGAACCCACGCTTATCCGAGCCGAACGCATCAAACGAAACGAATTTTAGAATTCTGTATGTGAAATCTTATCCAGATTCGGAAGATTGGACTCGGGCAAGTGTGCAAGCTTTCATAAGATTTCATATACAGAATTCTAAAATTCGTTTCGTTCGATGCTTTCCACGCACCCGGTTCGGATAAGTGTGCGTTCACCTTTAAGTTTTTTTTCTTTTATGTTTTTTTTTAATGTTTTTTGGTGTACAATAAAGTGCTATCTAACTAACAGACTCTACTGCTTCCTACTGGTGATAGCCATATAATACATATAGTACGGTCGGCATCAAAATTAGATTTGTATTTTAGTACCCTTTCGTAGTAATCTATTGACCTTCTCTTGACAGTTCGTATGAAAACTGTGAATTTCTTAATGTGATACGGTACTAAAGTGATTGACTACTTTTGACACTGACTCTACTATTGCAACTTTGCTCAAACAATCCTAGAATAGTTTTAACGATTTATTTACGTCGTTCATTGTCAAATTAAATAATAATTTCTATAATGTCTATGTATTAAAATACATGATGTACCTGTATTAACGTAATATTATATAATTAAATAAATAAATATCTGTTTGTAACGGTGAATACGTTTTCTATACCATTCACCCGCGAGGCTACTTAAATTCATCCAATGGTGCTGATTCTGTTGTTTACAACTAAACAAATTTTAGTCTCACTATGTCTTTTTCTAATAAAGAAAATGTTGTAAGTAATTTAGGCCTGTCAAATTAGTTCAATGCTTGTTTTCAATATAAATTTAGTCGCCATCTATCGTGGTTAGATCTAAATACCCGCAAATGAAGACGCCAACGGCTAATTTGACAGCTTTAAATAATATATGTTCTATCCTTTTTCAATAATGTTCGTAAGAAAGAGATGTGATGTGACTAAAATTAGATTAGTACGATTTAAAACAGCGATTTACAACAGAATCGGCACCAATAACGGCTCACAAATGGTCTTCGTCGTATCGTCACGTCACCAAAGACAATAGGATAGTAGCGAAGATTAGCTCGTACAAAATAATATAGACAGACAAAAATGAAAAATAAAACGCGTGTTTTTTATAGTATATACTAATAACCATAAGAGCTAAGGGAAATGTTTTTTGGTAAACCCACTTTAATTAAAATATTTAAATAATTTCTGAATTAAAATTAAATTGTATGCTACTTGTGAATAATAAAAGGTAAGTGTTCATAAGGATTTTGACCGGAAGTCAGGGTGGTGGTCGCCATGGCAACGGAGGCACGCAGCACTCACGACCCCCTCATGGCTGACCTGTCAGTGCTGGCCTCCGCCCTCCCCTCCCCCAGCCCCCCACTACAGGTCACTCAAGGTTAAGGGCGTTGCTCCTCTCTGGTTTGGAAGCGGCGATAATAATAGCTAAGTAGTGTTCCTCACGCCACACACTATTAAGGGATTCGCAAGAAAATTAGCTCTAAAAAATAATAGGCTATTAACAAACACAACACAACCTACTAAGAACTTTACCAATGATGACTCATAAAACTTTTGTTTTTACCAAGCGAGTATATTGTAATAACGAATTTATTAACTGACCATAGTACGACATAGCAAGTATGAGGCAGAGATCGACGACAAGCAGTACAGGAGCGATAGCATCGGTCGCGTGGCGCTCGCACCTCACATACACTACACATAATGGGCAGCGGCGAGCGATGCACCGACTAAGGTCGCTTATCGCTGCATGTTGCACTCGTCTCGATCTGATACCTCGTCAGTACCACCTTATAATACCTAGCTACAGACTCAAATTCAAACATTTAATTCAGACCTATGGTCCATATAATATATTGTTAGTACACGTATCCTATATTAGTACACATTATACAATTTTACCCCCTTACTCATAAAACGTTATTTAACTAATAAGCTGATTAAGTGGTCACTTAAATAACGTCGAATTGTTTGACAATGACAGCAAGGTGACGTTATTTATTTGACCATTTATTCAGTAGATTTAGTTAAATAGCGTTTATGAGTAAGGCCGATAATAAATAAATACCAGAACTATATATTTTTGTATTATTTATTCAATTTGAAATCATTATAATGAAATCAGAACTCATCAGTAAAAAAACTGATTTTAAATGTCGCAGGTTGACGAAAGTCTTGGTTCATCGTAAAAACAGCATAAACATGTGAAGGGCATTTAATAGAGATATCCGCCGTAGCCACCGGGGTAGTAGCCTCTACCTCCGTAATCCGTAGTAGCCGCCGGGGTGGCCGTAGCCGCCGCCGTAGCCGCCGTAGCCGCCGTAGCCACCGTAGCCGGGCCTTCCGTAGCCGTATATGCTAGGGCTGGGGAGCGCCTCCACCGCCAGCAGGACCGCCATCAACACCAACATTGCGCACAACTGTACACGACAAGTCACGTTAAATGTTATGCTAAGATGCCACGCAAATATATTAGCAGTAGACCATAGCCACGAGGCTATGGTCTCCTATAAACGCCATCAGCCTCTTACAGCGTCATGCCGTACACCGCGTCATGATGCTTACTATAAGCAGCCAATGGTGTTTATAGGATACCATAGTCTAAATTATTGTCACACCTATAATTAGGAACTAAGAGTTGATTATCTTTTTCATACGTTTGGGAAATAATGTATTTTTACGATTGGTAGGCCTTTGTTTCACCACAACCTCTTTATGATGATGTGAAGCTAACGGTAAATATATACAGTTTTTTTGTGGATGAAAGCAAGCCACGCGGGTGCTACAATAAGCCCTAATACCAAGCTATATCGTATTTTTACTTCACGTATCCATTACTTTATTTACAATATAAACGCGGGCGAAACGGAGGGGAACAGCTAGTTTTCTATAAAGCAATAATAGCGTATCTTTAAAATCAGTCTGAGTGCGGTATTACAAACACAAAAATAAAATCACAGATTACAGAACAAGGCAGATGGAGCGCGCGGAACACGGGAGTGAGGAAATACAGATTGAAAAAGCAAATACAAATTGAAAAACACATACCTCGTATTTGCTTTGTTTTACAAACTTTATTTGAGGAAAAACACCTTCTTTTTTATACACTTTAAACAAAGCAAATACAAATTCTAAAGCGAGGTACCTATGTGTTTTTCAATTTGTATTATTATTATTTTTTTTTTTTATACGACTAAGTCGGTAAACAAGCATACGGCCCGCCTGATGGTAAGCGGTTACCGTAGCCATATGGACGCTTGCAACACACGAAGCATCGCTCACGCGTTACCGACCTTGCCCCCCTCCCCTATGAGCTCTGGCGACCTTACTCACGCGCAGGAACACAACTTTACACAACATAAAGTTATTTGGCTGCGGTATTCTGAGGTACTTCCCCAGTCGAGCTGCTCTTTGAGCGAATAAACGCTATGCTCTACCTCTTTTAAAACTATATTTGCTGTACTGTACTGTACTGTATTTGCTTTTTTGGCCTCACTCCCGTGTTCCGCGCGCTCTATCTGCCTTTTATTCTGTAATCTGAGAATATAATAAACGAAATATAATAAAACTACTCACCTGCTTGAACATTTTGGCTGCCAGATGAACACTGATTACCCTCACGAACACCTCCTGACGTTTTATACACAATACCGTTCATCAAATACCTACGTCATGCGATTTTTAATTGCTTTATAGATCATGGAAAGTATTACCTATTATAGATAAATGGTTAAAACGTTTAAAAGTAAATTAACGTCATCGGGGAAAGTACTAGATGTAGTTACGTTATCGTATTACAAATAGATCTTTATAGGTACTATGATTAAAAATATAAAACATCTCGGTTTTGAGTCGATGCTAGTTGAACAGCAGAAAGTAGTTTCATACTCTCTATATAGGTATATACAAATAAAAAAACTTGACCTGACTGACTGAGTGACCGCACATTAAATTTTCACACAGTTTCCATTCATAACGAATGTGGATGAAAATCTTATTCCTTGTTTATAAACACGAAACTAACCTGAACTATTTAGTTACCTAAAAAAAAAACAATAAATAGGGATGTTAAAGTTTGTATAGAAGGAACCTAACGCGCGCGGTCCGATTAACTTTAATTTGACAGAAAATAAGAAACACGTTTTTTTTTGTTTCTCGAAAATCTTAACTGAGGTTAACTATGTTTTAAGGGGATTATTTTACTTCGTGGGTTTGTAATTGGTAAACCTTTTAATAGTCTTAAAGGATCTTTGGAAATTCCATTTAAGAAGAAACGGGTGAAACCGCGGGGCGGAAGACAAGGACGCATTTGAGTAAATTGTTCGCTTCACATGCTATTTAATATAATAATTACGTATTTGATATTGTAAAATGTAATTTAAGATTCTTTAAAAAAATCCTTGCTAAGTTTCCTGCCGGAAATCTTCTCAGTTCAAGTGTATTACGAACCGGTGGTGAAATCAGATTGTAACGTTCATAAGTGCCTTATTCGGTCTATAAATATTGAATATAATTAATATAATTATAATAAGTAATAAATAAAATATGACGTTTGATTATATTTGACATACCTCTCAGTTTGACGCGTGTGTGTGAAAACGAATGGTAGTGTCTGTAATGTTTTTACAAGCTATTATTTAACTTGCAATGTATGTTTGTTCGGGTGGAATCTTGCAAGTCGAATTTCACCCACTTCCAGTGGTCGGATTGACTTTATATTTGGTATACTGGATGACAATGCAAGTGCAGTCAACAAAAAGTACAGTCACTCAAAAAAAGCTTGTAGAACTTATTTAAATTAATTTTATGTATTTCTAATGCATTTTTATACAAAAACTTTAGCTGTCTGCACTTCTTACGTTCGTAAGTGCCTAATTAGGACCTATATAGAAATAAGCAATTTTTGAATTTCTTCTCCATGTGAACCTAACTATGCTAATGCCAAGAGAATTAAATAAAAGTTTTCTCGCAAAAATAAATCGCCTTACCCTACGTTCGTTTGAACTGAGTCTGAATATCCGCGGCAGTGATAGATGCAGAATGACATAGTGTTGCTGAGTGCACTTGTCCTCTCCGCATGTATCTATACTTGACGATGTATCTACACGTAACGGCAAACAAGTCGTTTTAGACTTTATTTCCGTACAAATAAAGGTGTGAGGGCTCTTGTAACATAGTGTTCTCGTATGGGCGGGGGTCGCCGTGAGTGTTCAGTGTGCCGCGCACGTGCCGGCTCCCACCACCTCCCACGGCCGGCACTCGGCGCACAGCTGACCATCTACACGAGGATCCACTTGCTTTATAAATAAACTACGCACGGATTACCAACAACTACGAGAATATCTCATGATTATTAAGCTATGACTGTAGAATAAAATATTGTATTGAATCTGAGTGTTCATTGCATTTTAGATATAAAAAAAAGCCATACATCCGATATTTATAACGTCTATAAGAAATAAATATAACGCCATAATAAAGTGTATTGTTAGTGGCAGAAACATATTGGTCACGATACCTTGGAGTCCGTCGTGAATTCCGTGGAAATCGCTGAAGCGATCAGCATGTGCGTCATTTCGTCGACACTATAATAATGGTCTAGCTAGCCGTATACGAGTGCTACGAGCAAGGTGCGAGCTACGGGACCGCTACGCGTAATGAATAGTTCGCTATGGCCAGCTACGGGGTAGGGGATAATACAAAAAAACTGGGGAGACGTGACTAGCATTTCATTATTTGCATAATATTCAAATTGATATATGAATAAGACAGTAAGTAAATGCTGGTATGAGGGATAGAAAAGAGGAATTGAAGAAGCGTACCCATAGCGTACCTATATTGCGCCGACCCCAAATATTTGGAAACAGGGCAGGACGATGATGATTGAATTTTGTTGTGATTGACAATATGATGAACAACACATTGCATTATAATAATTAATTAATAATTTCGATGAAAACAAGTCATATACCCCTGGGGACCTATCAAGCCATATATGGGTCTCACGAACGCTCCCCTAGGCCCGTTCATGTAACTAATTAGTCAGTAGAAGCCGGCTGATAAGTCACACACACTACTTTTTAGTATAGCTTAGATTGTCAATTTATTTGTATTATTATGACTATCATGACTATATTTCAATTTATACATTAGGATATCACTATCGTTGAATTTTTATTGAAGTAAAAGTAAATTAGTTCATGGTGAAATATATTATTACCACGTCCTGGGCCCACGAAATGAACTATCATATCGTAGTTAGTGAGAATATATAGGTTGTTTTTTTTTTAAATAAATAAAATAAAATAAAAAAAAATATATGTATAGTTCAGAAGTCTCACAGCTGGAAAAAAAATCATTCTGTATACGAATTCCTTATAAATATTTCACTCTAAACGTATGAATGAATAAATCAAGAACCCATTATAAAACAATCTTAAATATTATACAGTCGGCGGGAATGTGAAAAAAAATCGTATTTTAATTATGTTAGAGTGTACAAATTGCGCTGAAATTTAACAAAAAGAAAGGCAAATATTTCATTAGCGCGATGCACGGCATCACCACCGCCCCTACACTTGCTTTACATTAATACGATGTACTCATAAGGTGAACCCACACTTATCCGAGCCGAACGCATCGAACGAAACGAATTTTAGAATTCTGTATGTGAAATCTTATCCAGATTCGGAAGATTGGACTCGGGCAAGTGTGCAAGCTTTCATAAGATTTCATATACAGAATTCTAAAATTCGTTTCGTTCGATGCTTTCCACGCACCCGGTTCGGATAAGTGTGCGTTCACCTTTAAGTTTTTTTTCTTTTATGTTTTTTTTTAATGTTTTTTGGTGTACAATAAAGTGCTATCTAACTAACAGACTCTACTGCTTCCTACTGGTGATAGCCATATAATACATATAGTACGGTCGGCATCTAAAGTAAATTTGTATTTTAGTACCCTTTCGTAGTAATCTATTGACCTTCTCTTGACAGTTCGTATGAAAACTGTGAATTTCTTAATGTGATACGGTACTAAAGTGATCGACTACTTTTGACGCTGACTCTACTATTGCAACTTTGCTCAAACAATCCTAGAATAGTTGTAACGATTTATTTACGTCGTTCAATGTCAAATTAAATAATAATTTAATGTGAATGTATTAAAATACATGATGTATATTAACGTAATATTATATAATTAAATAAATAAATATCTGTTTGTAACGTTGAATACGTTTTCTATACCATTCACCCGCGAGGCTACCGCATACCTTTGGTGGGCATCGCAATGAAAAATTAATGAAATTCATCCAATGGTGCTGATTCTGTTGTTTACAACTAAACTAATTTTAGTCTCACTATGTCTCTTTCTAACAAAGAACATAAGAAAATGATGTAAGTAATTTAGGCGTGGCAAATTAGTTCAATGCTTGTTTTCAATATAAATTTAGTCGCCATCTATCGCGGTTCGATCTAAATACCCGCAAATGAAGACGGAAAAGGCTAATTTGACAGCTTTAAATATATTCTATTCTTTTTCAATAATGTTCGTAAGAAAGAGATGTGATGTGACTAAAATTAGATAAGTGCGATTTACAACAGAATCGGCACCAATAACGGCTCACAAATGGTCTTCGTCGTATCGTCACGTCACCAAAGACAACAGGATAGTAGCGAAGATTTGCTCGTACAAAAAAATATAGACAGACAAAAATGAAAAATAAAACGCGTGTTTTTTGTAGTATATGCTAATAACCATAAGAGCTAAGGGAAATGTTTTTTGGTAAACACACTTTAATTAAAATATTTAAATAAGTTCCCAATTAAAATTAAATTGTATGCTACCTGTGAATAATAAAAGGTAAGTGTTCATAAGGATTTTGACCGGAAGTCAGGGTGGTGGTCGCCATGGCAACGGAGGCACGCAGCACTCACGACCCCCTCATGGCTGACCTGTCAGTGCTGGCCTCCGCCCTCCCCACCCCCAGCCCCCCACTACAGGTCAATCAAGGTTAAGGTCGATGCTCCTCTCTGGTTTGGAAGCGGCGATAATAATAGCTAAGTAGTGTTCCTCACGCCACACACTATTAAGGGATCCGCAAGAAAATTAGCCCTAAATAATAGGCTATTAACAAACACAACACAACCTACTAAGAACTTTACGTATGATGACTCATAAATCTTTTGTTTTTACCAAGCGAGTATATTGTAATAACGAATTTATTAACTGACCATAGTACGAAATAGCAGGTATGAGGCAGAGATCGACGACAAGCAAGCGGTACAGGAGCGATAGCATCGGTCGCGTGGCGCTCGCACCTCACATATACATAACACATAATGGGCAGCGGCGAGCGATGCACCGAATACGGTCGCTTATCGCTGCATGTTGCACCTGTCTCGATCTGATACCTCGTCAGTACCACCTTATAATACCTAGCTACAGACTTGTTCAAATTCAAACATTTAATTCAGACCTATGGTCCATATAATATATTGTAAAATATATAATCTGAATCTGAATCTGAGTACACGTATCCTATATTAGTACACATTATACAATTATAATAAATAAATACCAGCACTATATATTTTTGTATTATTTATTCCATTTGAAATCATTATAATGAAAACAGAACTCTTCAGTAAAAAAACTGATTTTAAATGTCGTAGGTTGACGAAAGTCTTGGTTCATCGTAAAAACAGTATAACCATGTGAAGGGCATTTAATAGAGATATCCGCCGTAGCCGCCGGGGTAGTAGCCTCTACCTCCGTAGTAGCCGCCGGGGTAGCCGTAGCCGCCGCCGTAGCCGCCGTAGCCGGGGCTTCCGTAGCCGTATATGCTGGGGCTGGGGAGCGCCTCCACCGCCAGCAGGACCGCCATCAACACCAACATTGCGCACAACTGTACACGACAAGTCACGTTAAATGTTATGCTAAGATGCCTCGCAAATATACCATAGTTAGTACTAGACCATAGCCTTATGGCTTATGGCTATGTATGTAGTTACCATAGTTAGCAGTAGACCATAGTCATATTATGGCTATGGTCTCCTATAAACGCCATCTGACTCTTACAGCGTCATGCCGTACACCGCGTCATGATGCTTACTATAAGCAGCCAATGTCGTTTATAGGATACCATAGCCTAAATAACTGTCATACCGATAATTAGGAACTAAGAGTTATTTATCTTTTTCATACGTTTGGTAAATAATGTATTTTTATACGATTGGTAGGCCTTTGTTTCACTACAACCTCTTTATGATGATGTGAAGCTAACGGTATATATATACAGTTTTTTTTTGTGGGTGGAAGCAAGCCACGCGGGTACTACAATGTGCCCTAATACCAAGCTATGTCGTATTTT
The DNA here is from genome assembly GCA_951394255.1 of Polyploca ridens. Lineage (NCBI taxonomy): Eukaryota > Metazoa > Arthropoda > Insecta > Lepidoptera > Drepanidae > Polyploca > Polyploca ridens. The sequence continues at coordinate 17,881,779 of OX596250.1, forward strand.
TACTTCACGTATCCATACTTTATTTATATTATAAACGCGTCCGAAACCGAGGGGGACAGCTAGTTTTCTATAAAGCAATAATAGCGTATCTTTAAAATCAGTCTCAGTGCTGTATTACAAGCACCAAAATATAATCATAGATTACAGAACAAGGCAGATGAAGCGCGCGGAACACGGGAGAAACACATACTTACCTCGTATTTGTTTTGTCTTACAAACTTTATTTAAGGAAAAACACCGTCTCTTTTATACACTTTAAACAAAGCAAATACAAATTCATAAGTGAATACTAGTTATGTGTTTTTCAATTTGTATTTGCTTTTTTGGCCTCACTCCCGTGTTCCGCGCGCACTATCTACCTTTTCTTCTGTAATCTGAGAATATAATAAGCAAAATATAATAAAACTACTCACCTGCTTGAACATTTTGGCTGCCAGATGAACACTGATTACCCTCACGAACACCTCCTGACGTTTTATACACAATACCGTTCATCAAATACCTACGTCATGCGATTTTTAATTGCTTTATAGATCATGGAAAGTATATTACCTATTATAGATAAATGGTTAAAACGTTTAAAAGTAAATTAACGTCGTTGGGGAAAGTACTAGATGTATGTTGTCGTATTACAAATAGATCTTTATAGGTACTATGATTAAAAATATAAAACATCTCGGTTTTGAGTCGATGCTAGTTGAACAGGTAAAAGTAGTTTCATACTCTCTATATAGGTATATACATATAAAAAAACTTGACCTGACTGACTGAGTGACCGCACATTAAATTTTCACACAGTTTTCATTCATAACGAATGTGGATGAAAATCTTATTCCTTGTTTATAAACACGAAACTAACCTGAAATATTTAGTTACCTAAAAAAAAAAAAAAATAGGGATGTTAAAGTTTGTATCTTGCCGGATTCTTCTCAGTTGAAGGCCGAGTTCCGAACCGGTGGTAACTTCAGTAAATGTGACCTTCATAAGTGGCTTTCTGGGGCCTAAATTGAATAAATGGCTTTGACTTTGACTTTGACTTTGTATAGAAGGAACCTAACGCGCGCGGTCCGATTAACTTTAATTTGACAAAAATAAGAAACACGTTTTTTTGGTTTCTCGATAATCTATCGTAACGGGGCAGTTTTAAGGGGATGATTTTACTTCGTGAGTTTGTAATTGGTAAACCTTTTAATAGTCTTAAAGGATCTTTGGAAATTCCATTCAAGAAGGGGGCGCGGGGAAACCGCGGGGCGGAACACAAAGACGCATATGAGTAAATTGTTCGCTTCACATGCTATTTAATATAATAATTACCTATTTGATATTGTAAAATGTATTTTAAGATTCTTTAATAAATATCCTTGCTAAGTTTCTTGCCGGAGGTCTTCTCAGTTCAAGTGTACCTATTACGCACCGGTGGTAGAATCAAATTATAACGTTCATAAATGCCTTATTCGGTTTATAAATATTGAATAAACGAATTTTGAATATGAAAGCTAGTCGAGAATATAAATGTTATTGATATTCACAGGTGAATAAAGACAATGGGCATCATCCATGGTTGTTATTAATAACATAATATTTGAACGAGAGCAGCATTATCGATAAATCCACAAGTTTGACAATATATTTACAAAAAAACTATTTTTTTTCTTATATAATATGTTTTTTGGGTTTTTGGTAGCACCCAAGCATAATGGTCTGTTTGATGGTATTCAATTCAAAATCATTTATTCAAATAGACTTTCGTCGGCACTTATGCAAAGTTTGACTCTAATACTCTAATAGCTGAGCTGCTGAGAAGGGCCGGCAATAAACAAGAAACAAGCTTAGATTCATTAAATAACATTTACATTTTGTGTGCCCCGGGCGGCGCGAGGCAAAGCTGCGACGGTAAGCTGGTAATGCCAAGGTTATAACACGCACGTTACCGATCCTATAAAAATCTCTTCATACCTTTTTTGAAGAATCTCATGCTGTTAAGAAAACCATGGCGGAGAGCTCATTCTACATATTTATTTATTTTTATATTTATTTATTTAAGTATATAACAATGGGTACAACTCTAAATAGCCCTGATTCCTGAACTAGCGTGAGCTGTGTTTCAGGAGTCAGTTCCCACCCAATCAGTGCATTACAAACATATTGTTAATTGGTGATCAACAGACAAAGTTCTCATAAAAATTTATATAAAATCAAATCAAAAATGTTAAATTAAAATGAAATAAAGTTTACAATTTTGAAAGAAAAAAAGAAACGTAAATTTGTTTGACTAGGAGTTATGTCTGTGCCTGTGTGTAACATGTGTGTAAGTGTGATAGTGTGGGTATGTGTGTGTGTATGAGTGAGGATGTGGGGGTGTGTGTGCGTGTATGAGTGGGGGTGTGTGTGCGTGTATGAGTGGGGGTGTGTGGATGTGTGTGTGATGATTTAATGTAATTTGTTATGTATGTGTTTGTTTTGCGAACTGGTTCACTACAGTTCCTACGTTGTAATAATAAATAAATCTTCGATTTCACCGTAACTAAGTTTATTTAACCATGTTTTAATTTTATCCTTTATTTGATGGTTAGATAGGTTCCTCACCTTTTTCAAATGGTTGAATGTGTTATACAGTCTTGGGGCTATGTAACTATAGTGATGTTGAGCGAATTTACTTTTAACCCTAGGAGTAGGACAGCGCTGATGTCTTTTATCAAATATTGGCAAATGTGGGATTGTATTTTTGTGATATTTCCGAATGCATTGGAAAATAAAAAGTTTACGCACCGAGAGAACTTCAGCTGCTTCATAAACTGCACTAGTAGGATGTCGAAAAGGTAAGAATAATAGCACCTTCAACAATGCCCGTTGTGCCCTTTCCAGCTCAAGTAGGTGTGTTTTGGCGGCGCCACCCCATGACGTGATGCAGTATGTGATTACACATTCTGCTAGTGCCTTATACGTCTGAATGAGTAGCTTATGACTACAAACTTGACGTAGTTCTTTAAATACAAAAATTAATTTCCGTAAGCGTTTGGTAACAGTTGCTATATGACTTTTCCAATTTAAATTATCATCTATGGTGACACCCAGATACTTTATATTGGAGACTCTTTCCAGCATGGTACAATTACATTGCACGTGGGGTTCGATCTCTACAATATATAATAATATCACCATGGTTACTGACGATTTGGTCAAAAGTGATAAATTGCTGTCAGAAAATCTGAAACGGCTATAATTACAGGTCGAGTGTTAATGGGTTGATTAGCGGTGGCCTTGTGCGAGGGTCAGCGACACTTAGCTAATAGCTCGAAGGTGCCGAGGAGGTGAGTGGTAGGTACTGATGTAAGCGAGAGGGCAGCCCCTCGCGTGAGGGCTCGTGCTCACGGCACCGGGCGGTTCAAGGTCCCAAGACCATTTGTAATAACAAGAACATTGCCAGCTCACGAATGTTGCCACGTAATACTGAATATAAGTCAACGTTTAATTACTTAGGAAAAATTGGTATTTAGTTAGAATCAGTCGTTGATCCTGATAAGTTATCTGATTATCGACATATGTCTTAGATCATCACGTATGAAGCTATAATAATAATACCCTGGGATATCTCTTGCACATAGTTTGATGGCATTTTTAAATCCAGGCTTCATATATAAAATTGGTAATGTTACTGTTTGTTACTTCACGTCTTTATGGCTGGGGGGATCTGGATGAACCCTAGGATATAACAGTACTAACGTTATAAGAAAAAGGTAACGTTATAAAAAAATGTAGCCATCGGTACAAGTAAGAATAAAGATTCCCCTCAAAGCAGTTGAAATATTCGATACAATAGCTATTTAATAATAGCTTATCAGTTTTTAATAAAAGTTGAATAGACGACAAATGTATCTATCTTGGCCGTAATTATTTATTGTATAATTTTACTGGGGTGTGAGACCTAAGGACAAAGCACAACAAAAAAAGAACAAAGAACGCTAACGGAGCTTTAGCCTTGATCGAAATATCGTACACGATCAACCGTTTTTCAGTATTTAGTGATAAGACCGCCCAACGTAACACGCTCATTGTTATAACAGTTATGTTATGTACAGCTCCAATCATATGTGATGTGACAAGTAAGTTATCTATCTATCATCACAGTCATCAATTGATGACCCAACAATCTTTTGAGATATAATAGATGTTGACATCTTTTCGATCGGTAGGACGATTTGCAAAGTCAATCTCACATACCAGAGGTGTGTCAAATTTTCACGAATGCAATATGAGAGTACTCACCAGGAGGGATCCCTCTTGAGTTTGGCATTGTTGTATAGCGCGCGTGGCGTGCTAGCATACGTATACGGGCCCTTGGGCTTGGGCGCCTGAGGGCCTTCCACGAGCACGGAGCGCACCGACACGCTCATGTCCGGTGAGCGCGCGCACCACCACCAGGTAGCACTCCTCGCACGCCGCGATCACGAAACAGCACATATGAGCCGCGAGCCAGCCTCACGCGACCTCCCTCGCCTGTCCGCGCTGACAGACGACACATTCCAAACAAAACACGATCAACCAACCACCCCGTAATGACACCACGCAGTTATCACTCCACAATCGACCTACATGTATTATTTATTGCCTCCAGCCATGTAATTGACTGGAAATGGACGGAGTCACCGTCCTGACCGATGAAAACTGTATTTATTTCCAATATCATGGTATAATTTGTGTGCGTTGCTATGGAGATGGATAAACATACGTTTCCGGTCATCAGCTTGAGACGGGTAGGTGTCCTGTTGACGTAGTTTCCATGGTGGCCGGCCATGACCTTCGGGAGTTTAAAGTATTCCAATAGCTTACATTATAGGTTGGTACATTCAAATTTATGTTGAGTAGGTATAAATCCTAAAGTCCCGGGGCCGGGCGGGGCTGGAAACAACTAGTGATGCATGCGCCCAGTATTTGGTATCTTAGATTATGTTTGGCATATTTTTCCAGGTTTGTATTCAGCCGAATAGTCGGTACAAAGTGCACCGAATCAAATATTTGGCCGAATCGTTTGGTTTGTTTCTCATATATCTAATGCTAAAGTACCTATAAAACTTTTAAGAATAAAAAAATTACCGCCATCAAAGTGGGTTTACACTAAAAAGTATGAAAAAAAACGACATAAGAACTCTAATCTAATTTATAGTTATAGGTTGGTCATAGGCACTCATAGCTATCGCGCTATCTATACTCTACCTATACAAATGTATCTGAAAAATAAAACAAGTACTGTCTGTTTGTATCGACAAAATATAACACTTTTTTACTAAATTCATATGAAAGTGTACGGTACTTATATTCAAAATTCCAATTTTTTTGGCCTTCTGTCTGGCTCCGGGTAATCTCTGAAACGGCAGGATTGATACTGACGGGACTTTGACAGGCAGATCGCAGCTGATGTAAAAAGCAGTAACTTAATAATTAGGCTACTTTTATTTTAGAAAAGGAATTAGGGTTCCGTGCAAAAAACTGAAACCGTACGCAGGTTAAACCGCAGGGGTCAATAGTATTTCATAAACTATACAACTCTTCAAAATGCAAGTAGAGGCCAGGTTTCGTTGAGATGACCGCCCAAAAACACTATATCTATCTAAAGGTAAGCCAACGAGACGAGATAAAGAATGTAAACAAACTTTCAATTTTTATTTAAAAGAATATATGTTGACAACATCTTTACCGAACGCTTTCCTGTGCAACGAATCTTAATGCGACAGCTGTCGTCGCGTCGATCAACTGACGTCATTATTGCATGCAAGAGATAATGATCGCTTGCTATCGTAATGTAATGTAACTCAGTAAAGGTCGGTTGTTTACATATTTTATCTCCTTTCGTTGGCTTTATAGTCTATTTCAAATAACATGAGTTCGGTGAAACATGGTATTTTATTAAATTTCTCAATGGTTAATGTTCATTTCGATATAATAAAGGAATACTATGATAGAGCTAGGTTTCACGAAATATTGTGAATATTATTTCAGAGTAATCAAATGGAATTTCACTAGATATTGGTAAAAAACCCTTGACCTTGACGACTCATCTTATGTGAAATAGAGTATAGTATAATACCTCAGAGTATATAAATACTACGTACAAATAATACTATAATCCACTCGGTTACATGAGAGCCCTCTATGGGATTATGTAAGAACTAAGTAATCGCGTCAGAGCGCATGACTACCTACCTACCTACACGGCTTGAGCTGCTCCGCTTCCCTATCAATATTTTTGTGTAATACGATGCTTTCTTAGTGTCTGCACAAACGTAGAGATGGCGTTGTACTTGAAAATTACTATTGCTAAAACACTACAGTAGAATAGAGTTATAGTCACAGGTATAATATATATAATAGTTTTAAAATATATATAAGGTCCTAATAAATTAGTGAACTTCCTCTTGAGGGATGAATGTATAATCCGAGGGAAAAAAGAAAAATCTTCTTTGACTCTCCATACAAGTCAAAGAAGTTTTTTTTTTCTCGAATTTTTTTTCTAATATTATTTTTTGATTACTAATGACCTATACATTCATCCCTCAAGAGGAAGTTCACTAATTTATTAGGACCTTATATAAAAGTGTTTGTATTTAAGCAACTTGCGAGTCTTTTCTTTTTCTAAACAGAAAATTTATTCAAATTGCTCGAAGATATTCTATAATACAAGTGGTTTTCAGGATACGAAGTTTTGTAAATAATTTTAGCTTATTAATTTATTTATTACAATTTGAGAGGTAAAGCGTAGCGTTTATTCACTGAAAGAGCAAATCGACTGTGGAAGTACCTTCACCATACAGAATACCGCAGCCAAATAACTTTATGTTGTGTTCCTGCGCGTGGTAGAACCAGAACGTCACCAGTGCTCATTGGGGAGGGGGGAAGTTTCGGTAACGCGTGAGTGGTGGATGTCCCGTGTGTTGCAAGCATCCATATGGCTATTGGAACCACTTACCATCAGGCGGGCCGTACGCTTGTTTACCGACTTCGTTGTATTAAAAAATGTACCTACTAGTGGTCCAGAAAGTGGTGGAAATTTATGAATAAACAATTCAAAATAAAATAGTATGTAAAATTAAAATGATTCTCGCAGTCCTTCTCTATACGACGTGTTCCTTTTGATGTCCCATAACTCTAATAATGATGGTATAAGGAAAAATAAATATATAGGTACGTGTCTCTTACAAAGTACCTACCTACCCAAAGAAATTTAAGAACTATGTGTTAAATAAAATCTTTTGTTTCTTTCTTTATAGATTTAAAAAGTTAATTAAATAAAAGTTATGTAAGAAAGGGTACTATAAAGTTTTCGATTTTGTAAAGAACGAAAGAAAGAAGACAAGAACGCATCGCATGTAAATGAATTTTTCGCCCCACATGCTGTTTCAACATACTTACTCATTTAATATTGTAAAATGTATTTTAAAAATCTTAAAAAAAAAATCCTTGCTGAATTTCTTGCCGGTCTTCTCAGTTCAAGTGTATTACAAACCGGTTTTAGAATCAGTTTATAACGTTAGTAAGTGCCTTATTAGGGTAAAAGATTTTTGTTTGAATTTGTAGAAACGGACAGGGATTCGCATCGCACTCGATGTAGGTATGAAAAAATATTTTCAATGGAATAATTGAAGAAAGATATTCACATTAATTTCTTTCTTCTATTGAAAATATTTTTTTCTAATAATCTATTCTTATACTACAAAAGGAACCAATGCATACCAACTTTTCAGTTAATCGAGACACGCAGTAAAACCCTCCCCTTATAACATAATTTATACCCCTTTTTGCCCCATAATTACCCCAAATTTTCGAGAAACCCAAAAACTTGATTCTTTATTTGCTATCCAAGGTATTGTACATATTAACTTTAATAAGTATTCCAAATCTTACACTACTCCGTGAAAAGGAGTTCAGAGATTTCTTTTTTCACGCAGGCACTTAAAAAAGTAGTGTTAGAGCTTATTTACATCAAACAAGCCCTAAAAATAATATTAAAGATAAAGACGGGCCAGTTGGCGCAGTTGGTTAAGGTTCGCCTTACGCGCCGCAGGCCGTGGGTTCGATTCCCACACAGGACATGCATTTGTGTGCATGAACATATCTGTATGTCCTGAGTCTGGGTGTAATTATGTATATTAAGTATGTATTTACAAACAAAAAGTAGTATATGTATTATATCAGTTATCTGGTTTCCATAGTACAAGCTCTGCTTAGTTTGGGATCAGATGACCGTGTGTGAGGAATGTCCCAGGATATTTATTATTATTATTATTTATTATTATAATAAAACTTTTCCACACCCGCGGGAAACCATCTTGTTTCGATCTGTCAAACTCTTAATAGTACTTTAGTGACGGGACACGCTGATGCGAGAGTCGAGCTAGTGTTGTGACAAACTCAGTTGTCTGGTTTCCAAAGTACTAGTTTAGGATCAGCGGTTATCTGATCCCAAACTTGGCTTCTGGTGCCAAGTGCTGGGCACTTCAGAAGGTCAAATTTACTGAAGTTACCACCGGTTCGGAAGTCGGTCTTCAACAGAGAAGAATCCGGTAAGAAACTCAAAAAGCAATTGTATTGCGATTAGGAATCGCTCGTTTTGTATATCCATAGCTCTAACATGGATACCCTAGTTCGGGACAAGATATTACGAACTTGTCTGTAATGATATCATGATGTCATCGTTCATTCCGCAAATTACCTTAATTTTGTGTCACACAGAAAAATATACTAAACATAAATATTATGATAGCAATAACCCATTTCTGCCCTGCTTGAGCTAAATCTAGTATGAATTTACACATTTCCCGATCGTTGGCGCGCGCGCCGTGACCAATGCACGAGGGTTTATATGAAGACATCATAAAATAATGACAATATAGCTTTCTACGAGATAATTCTCTCATGTGACAACCCTCCGTTAATATATCTTCAAAGAGCAAACGCCGAAGCAGGAGAGTGACCCGAAACTCGTCGCGTTGAGGTCGAAAATCCTGCGGAGAGATGCCATGGCAGGGGTGTTCCACTTCAAAGTCGCCGCCGGACAGGGTTGTCAAAGCGTACTGTAATAAATATAGTTGTGCTTTCACTTAGTAGAGGAGAATGTTGTTTAATGATCTGTGCGTAATGCCCTTGAAACATAACTTCCGCAATGTTTTGTCGTAAAAAAGTCGCCGGATGATTCGTCGTCGGTCGCGTGACTGCTATTGCTGTGTTCCGTTCGGGAGCTAATGTTTGTATTATATTACTTTTTTAGGCGAAGCTCCATGGGTAATAGATGTGCAGTAAGAAGTATCATCCAATATGTTTTTTTATAATATAATAATATAGGTATTAATTTAAATGTCTGCAGAGTGGGTTCACATTATTCACAAATAATATTTATTAAAATTGAAAAAAAGTTATATAATTACTTGTGTACAGACATAATTAAAAGTAGAACCGATTTGGCTGAAGTTTAATAATAATGCTCATTTGATTAAATTTAATGGCTGATCAAATTTAATATGATACGCAAAGGCACGAAAAATTACGCTCACGCCAAACCGCGACTCGAGCCTATACGCAAACAACATAAAAATATATTTAATTCGTAGGTACATATTTTATTTCAAAAGAAGTTGCCAATAATATAAAGTGACAATATCAATAGTGGGGCCATTAGACGAGCGGGTGTAGGCGCGGGCGAGGGCGGCCGGAAGCTCTCGCACGCGACTGGTAACAAAACGCACGCTTTTTAGTGTCTTGTCTACACAACGCTCCATCCAGTAGAGCCAGTCATTAGTGACAATTCATTACCGTTATGCGATCTGTAATGATTTTTATTTCCTTTTTAGGGTTCCGTAGCCAAATGGCAAAAAACGGAACCCTTATGGATTCGTCATGTCTGTCTGTCCGTCCGTATGTCACAGCCACTTTCCGAAACTATAAGAACTATACTGTTGAAACTTGGTAAGTAGATGTATTCTGTTAACCGCATTAAGATTTTCACACAAAAATAGAAAAAAAAAAAACAATAAATTGTGGGGGTTCCCCATACTTAGAACTGAAACTCAATTTTTTTTTTCATCAAACCCATACTTTTGGGATAGGTCTTCAAAAATTATACTGAGGTTTCTGATATCATTTTTTTTTATCTGAATAGTTTGCGCGAGAGACATTTCCAAAGTGGTAAAATGTGTGTACCCTGTAACTTCTAACATAAGAGAAAGAAAAAACAAAAAAAAATATATGATGTACATTACCACGCAAACTTCCACCAAATTCAAATTCAAATTCAAAAAGCATTTATTCAATTTAGGCCCTGATAAGGCACTTATGAACGTTAACAAATGGCTCTACTCCGGTTCCAAATACAACTTGAACTGAGAAGACTCCGGCAAGAAACTCAGCAAGTGTTTTTTTTTAAATATGTAAATAGATGTATTACAATTACAAAATATATATAACAATAGCCTGCGAAGCGAACAATTCATTCAAATGCATTCTTGTCATCTACAAAATCAGAAACTTTATAGTACCCTTTCGTGCATAACTTCTGTTTAACTATCTTTTTGAATCTATGTATAGGTAGCTCTTGGATTTCTTTGGGTACTTTATTATAGAAACGTATACATTGCCCCTTGAAAGAGTTAAGGACTTTGCTGAGCCGAGTTAAAGGGACAGCAAGTTTGTGCTTATTTCTAGTGTTCAAACTATGAGTGTCACTATTCTTAGGAAAGTTATTTAAGTTTTTCCTCACATGAATAAGATTTTCATATATGTACTGTGACGACACTGTCATTATATTAATAGATTTAAACTTGTCTCTCAAAGAATCTCTAGGCCTTATTTTATATATTGCGCGGACAGCCTTCTTCTGCAGTATAAAAATTCTATTGATTTCGGCACCACTACCCCAGAGGAGGATACCATAAGACATTAAACTGTGAAAGTAACTGAAATAAACTAATTTTGCCGTAGATTCGTCAGTGAGAGCGCGAATTTTTCTCACTGCATAAGCTGCAGAACTAAGTCTATCCACCAATTTACAAATGTGAGGGCTCCATTGTAACTTATTATCTAAAGTAATACCTAAAAATACAGTTGTTTCAACAAGATCCAGTTTTTCGCCTTTAATTACAATATTTGTGTCCGAATGTCTCACATTGGGCAGACTGAATCTGATACATTTTGTTTTTTTCTCATTTAGCAATAAATTATTAATAGTAAACCAATCAACGACTTCAGAAAGAGCATTGTTCACATCGTCAGAATTAAAATCATGTCTATTCACTTTGTAAAGAAGTGAAGTGTCATCAGCAAACAATACTATCTCATGTTTTTTTTCTACAAGATATGGTAAGTCGTTGATGTAAATGAGAAATAGAAAAGGTCCAAGGATAGAACCTTGTGGTACACCCATAGTTACTGATGACCCAGGGGATACTTTACCATTAACTTCAACCTTTTGAATTCTGTCACATAAGTAAGAAATCAAAAGATCAAGTGCAGTGTCTCTAACGCCGTAGTGATGTAATTTGCTGATCAGTATTTTATGATGGACGCAATCAAAAGCCTTGGATAAGTCACAAAAAACACCGAGGGTTTGATCCACCGAAAATTGGTTTGATCGAGATCTAATTAGATTTTATTTAATACGTCATAAATCGTAAACCGCAATTTACCTTTCATTCAATCAACTCAAATATAAAAACAAAAAAAAACATTTTTATATTATGTTACTTGCTGCTACGGAATCCTTCATGGGCGAGTCCGACTCGCACTTGGCCGCTTTTCTTGAAAAGGAGAGAATAAAAATAAAATAGTTAATTTAAAAAACATGTCCTTTTGCATATTATATTAATTTAGATCTTTAGACCTTTTATTATTATAAATATAGATTATTATGTATTAGTTTGTCAAGATAAGGCTCTATAGTGAGTGAGTGAGTGGGTAGAGTAGGCTACACTACAGGGTGTTGTTTTGGTCGGCGACAAGCGACCCAGGAGCGGTAGAACAAACTATATATTCACCAAAAATGGACTTAATTCCATTAAATACTGTAAATATGTTGAGAAATACCTTATTCAATTTGAAATAAAATTACCGCAAAGTATGGTTACTAGGCACGTGCACAGACTAGAGCTAGGCACAAGCCGCCATCGCCCCACCCCTTTACTCCCTCGTACTCCCGTTGAGTATTATGTCTACACTTTAGCTTACTACATGATTTAAAAAAAAAAAAACATATTTTTATTATTAGAAAAAAATAAAGTATATTTTTTATATTTTTTTTTGCACCAGAATCATTTGTATTATCAACCCTGAGTCGCTCGTCGCTGACCAAAACAACGACCTGTATAAAGCCTACAATATGATCAGTAAGTGTATGCGAACCGATCGAGCATCGATAGTGAGTGTTCCTGGACTGTAGGTATATCTCGGGGCAGCAACAGAGGCAGGCAGGTAACGCAATCCGTCCTCACACTAAAAACGCGGCTCCGGCCAATTTATTAGAGCGCTCCATACATATGTATGTTGTGATGGTGACCCGCGGCCGACGGTGAAAAACTCCGTCTAATGAAATCAATTGAATTATACATTAGAGTGAGGGGCCAGTTTAGGAATTACTTTGGGACGCGAGATACAAAAACCAGCCCAAACCTCCTGCTCGGAGCTGAGCGGCGGGCGGTGGCGGCGCGTCGATGTTATGATCCGCGGCGACGATGTCCGATTACAATAATAAGAAGCTCACACAATGTTATCGGTACATCGACACTTTTCTATCAGATCTTGAAAATGCAAATATTAGAATCTCCATAATCTGTATAACGATATAGGGCATCAGAGGGTCAGCCAGCTACCGTTACGACTGTATTTAATATTTGTGTTATAAAAATGCTTTTAAATAAATCACTGAAAATATCTAGCAAGATGAAGTCTATTACGCTAATAAAAGCACTTTTAATGTGAAATCTGGGGGCACGGAAGTGTCCCCCGCCAAGACAGCCAAGCGAAGCGAAAGGCTATCTACCTTTTCTCAAAGTGCTTCGTCGTTTTTTTGAACCCTCTTAACTTGGGTTTGGATTATACCAGATAAACAAAATTCTCAGAATATGATGTTAATAGTGAACTTATTAAACATATTAAGTTTCAATAACATAGCTAATACTTTAAACTTTATTGATATCTAAAAAACCCCGATTTCGTGACTCACTGATGAACATCAAAACTCATAGGGTATTTCCTGAAGTCCTAGAAGCTGAAATTTGGTATGTAAGCTTGTATTGGTACACAAACGACAAAAAATTATAAAACTTAAAAATTTCAAACAAAAGAAAAAAAAAACATGAAATCCCACCAAAAACATTTTTATGTAAAATGTTGCCAAGACATAGGGCTCGCACTGTCAAAAAATTATCAGATCTCATGTAGAGTCAAGCTTATAACTATAATTGCACTTACTCTACAAGCCCTAACTTCACAAACTCTACACACTCTAGTCAAAATATGTGGCTTGGCCGTTTCACTACTACAAGAACTATTGAATTACAACAAAGTAATGAACAGTGAATACATTTTTCACCTTACTCCCATGTGACGGTAGCGAAACGGCCAAGCCACATATATTGACTAGTTGTGTTGAGTTTGTGAAGTTAGGGCTTTACCATATGTTACAAACAGACAAACATTGATCTTTATGTACAGGTGATTGATTCAATCGATACCTAGCTCTAGCTCATGCTACCTACAGCTTTTGTTGTTGTCAAGGTTTATGTATAACTACTAAGTGTTGACGAGTAGGTACCTATACAAATGGGATGCTCCGAAGGACTGCTCGAGATTAATGTGTATTCGATTATTCTGGAAAATCTCCGGCCGCGCCGTCACTCAATTCAAATTGATGTAGATGTGTGACGTCACGTCACGTGGCGACACGTGACCGCACCAGGTGACACTGTAGGTACTGTTGTATGTACCTACTATGACGTGCGTGTGGTATGTTACATACATCATGCATTATATTTATACAATATTATATTATGATTTGTAAAATTAAAAAAGTATGTATGTAAAATGTTTTGGAAAAAATAGCAAATATAGTCAGATTGTAAAAAAAATATATTTAAAAAATATAACCTTGCTGAGTTTCTTGCCTGTTCTTCTCAGTTGAAGGCCGACTTACGAACTGGTGGTAACTTCAGTAGCTTTATGCGCGTATTTTGCGGTGAATTCGTCCATTCTGGACAAGGTCGTAATTAGTGTTTGTTGGAGGCCTCCTTGAAAACTTCAGCAGTAGTTGGACCACTAGCCTACCCCCACCGATCCGCAGTGGCCATGCGTGGTGGAGTATTTGACTATTCTCTTGCAACATTAATCTTTGAGAATTTGACTTGATAGATAAATAAATCATAGTTGTTTCAAAATCTTCAATTAATGCTCTCACGGCTATTTATTTAGTGAAAATGAATATTAGTAAATGATAGCTATTGATGTTCCTTCACTTTTCCTAGAATCAATATCTATAGAGAGTTGAAAAATAAATCAATACTTTCTTCTTAAAGAACAAAAGCTAGTGAGAATATCATGTGCACAACAATAAACAACAACTGTTGTATTTGTGCGCGCCGCGCGATACCGCAGGGCTGCCACTGACTACGATACACACTTTTTTGAGCCTGAGCTGAGTACATTCTACATAAGACAAACAACTATTCACTGGTGGGCCAGCCTACCCTGGATTTTTTACTATTTTGTAATTACCCTTGAGTCCCCTGGTACGGCAGTCAATTGACTGAAGTGCATCCGGCTTGTACTTGTCGGACCCATCCGTCTCAATTTGTTTTTTTTACTAATATTAGATGGGGCTTAATATACCTATTTCAGGAAAAAATATTTTTTCTTTTTCAGAAATACGCAGCCCTGTCGTCGTGCGCTCTGTTAGCGGTCGGGTGCGGACGGGCGGCGCGGGAGTCGATCCGCGATATGCAAATCCCGGCTACCGTATTGACCGCGCTATTGTTCCTGCGTCGCGCTTCCTTTTATTTCCTATAATGATGCCGCTCATACGCATGTAACTTATGGCTCCACTCGGAGGCCGCACAATAAGCACCGCGCTGCGCCGCACTGCATCGCGCTGCGCTTGGGACGGTCATATTGCCCTCGCTTTTTGTTGCCGATCCGGCTATTGTCAATTGTTCACTCATAGAAGGTATTTATTTTCAAACCTGTATAAGATGCTTAAAAATCACATTGTACTTAGATAATAATAATGTAGCAAGCGAACCGAGCGGGTAAGTTGTTTAGGGACATTGACAATTTTGTCTTTTCGATATTTCACGCTACAAGTTATCGATGATAATTATATAATTGAGCATTCTAATCGATAACTAAGTAGATACATTATAGTAATATTTGCTTACCTCTAGAACATTAAAAAAAAAATTGCTTTGTTTCTTTTTTTTCACTACAATAGCAACATACAACATGTAACTCAACAATACAATAGTCTGAGAAGGAGTCTCCTATCAGTATCGCGATGTTGATAGGAAACGTTCAGCGAGAGGCGTGTCCGGATCCGGCCGCACTCCGGACACCGGACGGGCGCGGCCCGTGCGGTGTTATCTTAATTGGTGACCTTGTAATTTATAGTTAGTTAGGCACTAACTGCTCCGCCGCGCTGCCGCCGCCGCCGCCTGGATGACAGATGTGCCTCGGCTAACTACTGCCATCTACTGTACGGTCCACACTATCTATATAGAGATGAAATACCAGAGTTAGTTGTATCTTTCTGATAGGTACAACAAAAACTTGATATAAGGTGAAGCCTATATAATTCTACAACGTGTTATATTCTTCAAGTCGTAGCTCTACTTATTTTATGTGATGAATAATGTTAAAAGTAACTATACCTAATTAAATACAGTTCTTGTTTTTTTTCTTACTGTTTATAGGCCTGTGTTCGACTGCAATCTCGCCATGGTAAGTGATGATGTGGTCAAAGGTGGTAGGTAAGCACACAAAGCCTCGAAGGAACTGGCTCTCGAGTGCAGCTCTCGGAACACACCGATAGGTGCTTGGCGACAGATTCAAATATTTTTTGTAAATTAAGTAAGTTTGTGCTTTGTTCGTTCTTTTGATATGTTACTTTAAGTAATTGTCACTTAACAAATAGTTTATTTGTTAAGTCCGACAATTATTTATTTTTTATTACAGTTGTTTATTTTCCATGTAAGGACACATGATTTTGCAGTGTAAACTAGTTTTTATCTATAATGCGTAATTCTGTTGTCACTTTTGGTTGAGTTCTTAATAAAAAAAAAAAAACTCTTGTTAGGTTTCAGCAGCTCCAAGGCGGAGCTTCTATGAGCTATCCGCTGTTGGTAAGCTTTGTCAAGACTCAAATAAATAGAGGATTCAAATAACTTACATTTAAATGCTAGTAAAAGCAAATATATAATTCTTTGCTCTAAGTCACAAATATCTAAAGTTGAAGGATATAGCCCTTTGGTTCAAATCGGGGGTCAACTCATCGAACGCGTTAGCGGTGCGCGTAATCTGGGTATTTTCATGGACAGTGATCTACGTTTTGAAGACCATATAATAGAGACAGCTCGTAGGTGCTTTTATCGACTGAAAGTTCTGTATCGTGTGCGTGAGTTTCTGAGTACTGAAATGCGCTTGAAATTGTGTGACTCGCTTGTACTGTCCAGGTTTAATTATGGAGACACCGTTTTTGGACCACGTCCTTTCGCACGTAGCGAAAGGCTAATACAACGTGTACAGAACGCCTGTGCCCGCTACTGTTTCCATATTCCACCTCGCACACATGTAACACCATACCTTAATCAGTCCAAGGTTTTAAAGATGACATATCGCAGACAGTATCATTTAGCTACTTTACTTTTTGGTGTTATAAAAAGTCAAACTCCTATTTACTTGTATGAAAAGTTTAGTTGGTTACGTGATCAAAATAAATATAGTACTAGACTGATTAAAAGTAAAATGATCTCCGTACCGCATCATCGTACAGCTGCTTTTAGAGGTAGTTTCCGATACGCCGCTACTAAGTGTTGGAACAACCTTCCTCCACCACTACGAGATTGTCTATCACTTAATAGTTTCAGATTTAAATTCAAAAAGTACTTATTTGATAGACAACTCGAAAAGTAACTTTGCGGCGCATCACACTGGTTGTTTTATACTTTTTATTTATATTTTATAACTGGCAGCACTATTATTATTATAAGTAGGTATTGTTTATTTGAACTGTGTAATCAATTATAATGTAGGTATCTATTTACTATGTATTATTTGAATATTGTATTTTTGTTTCAATTATTATTATTATTTATTCCTTATACAAAATATTGTTGAGTTTTTTATTTATAATTTTTCTTTATATCTGTACTGTCTATACTGTCTGTCTGTACCTACTGTTTGTATTAATACCTGTATGTCTATCGTCGGAAGGTTTCGCTGAAAACCAGCGTTGTGGCGCTTGTCGTTGCAACTTCATGCTGAGCGATTACCTTTTTACGACACACCTTAATTTAAATATTTACTTTGTTATATCCATTTCTTATATTACGTGTGTCTAAATAAATTATTCTTATTCTTTTTTATTCTTATTCTTATTCGTGGCTACCACTTGACAGCCAGACTTGCCCATTGGTTATGGATGACGTATTAATATCACACTAAAATTTATTCAACATCGCCGATGTGCAGCTCCATGTAATTCCCAAGTTAATGTAATCACAGATCGAGATGAGCAATACGTAAGACAACATTGATTTACTGTATCCATTCGCTTAATCATATCCTAACTATCTAAACATGCGTATATCTATATAATACACATACAGTATGTGTATCGATATGACACCGACACGACACGACACGACACGACGCGGAGGCGGAGGCGGACGCGCCGGTACGCAACGACGTATCGCGGGTGACAAGTAAATGATGAACTACTAACACACACAATGCAGGCGAGCTACTATGAGCGCGTCACTTTATTAACGTTCTATAGAACAAAGTGTAACAGTAGTGGATGACGGATAAATCATAGCGAGCGAGGCAGAGCGCGGCGCGGCGCGGAGAGACAATAGCGACCGCCATATATCACGTTCAGCTCCCTTTATCCATAAAGAAGTTAAAGAAATTGCGCCTGTCAAAAATCTCTCGACGCGTTCGCTTTTTTTTCCAAATTGGAATTCGTTCGTTTTGGTTTTTTCAGTTTGGTATCATTGTAGGGAGGTGAATGAGGTCGGGTCAGGCATTGTTCCGCGTGCTTTGTGCCGTCCGCAGCCCGCCACGGCCGCTCGCCGGCCGACAGCCGCGATACCGTCGCGTCTGAACAACCTGCGCTGCACTTCCCGCTCCTGCGTATAAAAATGATATCAATCTAATAATAATGGGAATGCACAACATTAAATAATATTCGCATTGAAATTGACACAATTGAAAAGAGATGTGATGACATGAATACAAAATAGTAGTTAGCACGCAACGTAAGATATATTTTTTTAAACCTAAGATAAAAACGAATAACAACAATCTTGCTGCATTCTGTGCACTACGAAGCGGTGTGGTAGAGTCAATTGGGACGTTTTGCTTTATCAGGGTTTAAAATGAAAAAAAAAAAGGTATATTACGTGATGGTAAAGTTATATTTTTAATAGAATCGCTCGTAGTATCGCTCGCATAATTAGCCGTTCTTAATCGATCGGCAAAGTTTTATAGGTATTTTTAAATCGAGCTTTTCGTGGTCTTTGGACACCATATTAAGCAAATAACTAGTTTGAATTTGAATTCGGAAGGCATGTAAAACCGTTGGTCCCGGTTATCACTTAATTGTGATAGCCGTTAAGCTATTTGGAGGCCTCCTAGGCGGTTTGAAAACTCCAACAGTAGGTTGACCACTAGCCTACCTCCACCGATCCACAGTGGGCACGCGTGGTGTAGTATCTGCCCGTTCCCTTTCACCCTCATTTGTGAAAGGATGCCTGTGCTCAGCAGTGGGACATTTATAGGCTGATGACGATGATGATGATATTATTATTCATAATAACATAATTAATTAAAATTATTTAGTAATGTATTGTATGTTGTCTTTTGAATCAACGTCAGCATCATGATCTACGATCAAAATACTCTCATATTAACAAGATAACAAATCTCGCGTCAAAATATTAATGTGGATAAAAACACTCCAACTGTATAAGTTGTAGAAGCGGCCGTTAATCGTGGAGATCAGATAAAGCGCGTATAGGTGCGGGAGCGCGATCAATCTGCAGGACGCGGGGGCGCAGGTACCTCACGAGCGAACTACAGTTTTTTCTTATTTTCCCGAAGGTCGCTGCTTCTACGAATCTGTAGCAATACGCGACCTAGCGACGTTCGCCATTAGTTACAATAATAACGGTAATATCTCAAATACAGAGAAACTAAGAAAAAAACAATTCTTGGTACACTGATGTTAGACTATCACATTATTATTATGTCAATCAGTTATAAATAAAAGAGAGTGTTATACCTACTTATTTATTTGGAAAACAATCCGAATATCTCACAAATATTATAAATGCGAAAGTTTGGATGTTTGTGCCTCAATCAACGGATTTGGATGAAAGGCACACCGACATCTAATATATTCTGGATCACCGCATAGGATACTTTTGATCCCGGGAAAACTATATATCCCTCGCGTGAAAATGACCTAGAAATCGATCAGCTATATTAATTTGATCGTAGAATATTGAGAGATATGTATAATGTATTGAACCATATATTATAATGTGTGGGTCGGGTGCGGTCGGGTTTCGACGGTGATTATGTAACCGGAGCTGCTGAATGTGCAGTAGCTCCTCACCAATTCTGATCCACGTCGTAGGTCAATGTCAGCACTCATACATGGAATCGGAACATACTACATATTTGTGAGTGAATTAGAACTGTTGACAGTGACACCCGTGCCGGCTGCATCTACCATCCACCACCGACAACAGAGTCAATACAAACAAAGGTGATGGGGACGGTACACTTCTTGTTCCTAGAAATGTCAGTTCTCACACCAAATGTAAACTTTTGAAATGAATCGTTTAGTGTTCGATTGTTTGTACTCGATTGACTTGACAAACAGGAATAACAATGAGAGTGAGCGTGAGGTTGGAGGGCGCGGGAAGAGATAGGGGGGGGGGGGGGGCGGTATCTGTCAGCGTCAGCGCATCTACAACTCAAATGGTCGAAGATCAAATATTGATGAGTTCTCGAAACCTTCCGCCACCGTTACGGTTGCGTCTCAGCGCGGCGCATACGCTCTGCATACATTGCTTTTGTGTTTCTTTTATCCAAATTGTATCGAACAAGCGTGTCCCGCGGGCTGCCTTGGCTCCTTGTCTTTAGGTTCGGCTCAGAGAACATTTTGAGTATGTGTTTGAAATATCCTAAAATCATCGTTTCGTAGTAAAAATGTAATGGCGATGATAGAGCGGGACGGTGCATGTTTTATTGATATTTATCCTGTAATGTTCTTGTAAACGATTCTATAAGTAACCTGAAACTAAAATTAAGCTGGGTACCAGGAGAAAGCACGCTGATTGTTTGTACCTTAGTATATTTGTATGTTATATTCGATTTAAATACTAATAAGAATACAGTGTTTCAATGGATCGCTACATTTACATAAATCAAATGAAATTAATAGTCATATTGTAGTGTAAAATTTCGCATTATTATTAACACTATAATATCGTCAGAATGAACTGATTTATGTTTGATATACCTACCTAGTTTTATATATCAAAGTCAAACAGTCTTCACCTTCATCATTGTCTAACAAGATTGGAAACAAAATACAACAACGTATGAATTGTAAAGCTAGTTTTTTTCATCGACTCTAGCTTCTCACCTGAATTATTGTCTCCCACACAAATCATACGCGGACATTGTATCGGGCCGCAGCGATGTTAGCCGCCCGGCACCCGAGACGAATCCACGCAGCATCCGACCTCTACTAAATTATAATAAAATGATAAAGTAGAGGTGCACAGGTGTCTCAATAAACGGCGCGGATTCTATGGAAGGCGATAAGATCTGTTGCCATTCGATGCACATTAGCACGTCTATGGATGGCCTTGTTGGCAGTGCAGTGGGGTTGCACAAGCACATTTATATAATGTAGGCGGCTTGTGAGCCTCTCACGGTTAGATGACAATTTTATCACTAAATAAGTAAGATGGGTGAAAAGCTTATTATTAGTTTCAAGCGATCTATTGTAAATCGTATTGTACATGAATTTAAGATTCATTAATTCTGGGAATCTGTAATGTTGTTAAATAAGTGTTTTTAACCGACTTCAAAAAGGAGTAGGTTATCAATTCAGAAGTTTGTATGTTTTTTTTTTATGTATGTTCGGACATAATTCCGTCATATATAAACGGATTTGCAAAATTCTTTTTTTGTTTGAAAGGGGTTTATTCCGAAATGGTCCCATATAAATTTCATATAGATGAAACTAAAAATTCAAAAATAAATTAACTTTTTAACAAAAAAATTAACCGCCTTTAAAGTATACTAAAAAGTATGAAATAACTCTTATCTGACACTGTTTTGAAGTCAGCGAAATATTTTCTATAGAACACGTTATGCGATTTCGCTGACTTCAAAACAGTGTCAGATAAGAGTTATTTCATACTTTTTAGTGTACTTTGAAGGCGGTTAAAAGTTATTTTTTTCTAAAAAGTTCTTCCATCATTATAAACTGATAAATGGTTGACAGACAATAGGTTGGAGCTAGAATCACAGTTAAAATGTTAATTTCCGCTAGCGGCGGATTTCCGCAGCGCACTTAATGCAATTTTAAATGTACTTCCTATTTGTTTCTTATTTAGATATAGCTTGATACCTAAGCCTTTTGTTACAGAAATGTGTATCGCGTAAAATGGTAAAGATTGTATACCTGTACATACAACATCAAAATAAATCTAAGGCTGCTTCAAGCAGCCTGTATGCCAGAATGTAATGGAGTCGATTGCAACTTGTGTACCTAGTTAAATAACACAAAATAATTTAAAAGTCATATTGTTATACCTAACCCATTTAATATCGATATACAAACAAACATAAACACAGAAGTTGACGGAACGCATTGCACAATGAGCTGTATGCAGCGATGCGCGCGGCATTGTCGGCGCCGCGACGTGTGTTTGTTTGTTTGTTTGTTGACGCTTGCTTGTTGTATTGACGTGGAGGGCCCTCCCCGGGCTCTCGCGCTTGGTCGCGTTTTAATTACAAATATAACTACATTCCAATTGGGTCGGGTTTGCGTGCGAGTGCCATTGTCGACGCGGTGCGGAGGGTTGCGTCTCAATTATCTTCAATTATGTCCGTTGTGTGACGTGACAGGATTTGTCTGCTTTCCCAATATATAATATGAATTCAAATTAGCTTAGTTATAAAAAAGTATTTAATTAAATATATTATGAAAAGACGCAAATCCGCTCCAAGCCAATAGTTGTTACAGAGAAAATTAAATGTTCAGTTCGTATCTATAATAAACCTATTCGCTTTTGATGCTTCGCAGGTGTTTTTTTAGATTATTTTAATATTGTTGAACCATCTGACCGCTGCGTTTTTCTTTTTATAGTCATAATTTTGTCAGGCCTCTCTCGTTATACATAAATGTAAAAAAATATGGGTCTTTTTTCCCTTAAACATTAACCCCCTTATTACAAAACATGGTTTAAAGTAAAACCAGGTTTTACCTTGTCTCTTTTTATTATATTACATTAGAAAGTGACCGCATGACAGTAAAACCTGGTTTTGCTTTAAACCATGTTTTGTAATAAGGGGGTAAGTGATCAGAAGTTAGGAGTAGGTCTCTGAACGTGGTGTGTGTAGTGTGGCCGCGGCGGACCCCAGTGCGGCGTCGGCAGGGTCCCTGCTAATATATTCACAAAATAGTTTAATTTAGTTGCGACATCTATCGGGCGCTTGTTTGCAGACCGACAGTTTTCATTAAAATCCCGGCCTGATCCCGGCTTATTGCCCCGCCCGGGATTACCGTCGCGCCGGGACCCACGACAAATTAAAATTGAGACGATTTCTTGCGTCACCGCTGTGTTATACAACATACAACCAATTTATTATCACTCTATTAATTTAAAAAATAATGTAGGTATTTCAGCTTCATCATTATTTAGAGCCAATGTGAGATTGTGGTCAAATGCTTTTGAAATTCAAACGTTAAAATTAAAATAATAATAAACTAAACTAAATAATAAAATTAAATTATATAAACGCTTAAAATATAAGCGTTTATATAATTAAATTGTAAGGCAACCATAGCTTTGTGCGTTTTCAATAGATTCTAGAGGTGAACAGTTCTTAGAGACGGACTTTGTTAATAAGTTTAATGTAGTACTGCAGCTTTAGACTGTGGTCTATATATTTATAAGAATGATCAATCGAGCCGAATGAATTCTTTATAATTCTCCCTCCACATGGCATAACTACTAGTTATGCGACGATGTTCGTAGTTCATTAATTTAAAGTAGAAGCGCTAAACATTAAAGTATTAGCGAGGTCGTGAAGCATATTGACGTATAACGGATAATTAAGACACGTATTAGTTTAATAGAATTTCGTATAATGCCTTGTTCCAATAATGCGAACGCGATCGGTTGCGAATCGGCCCCCCGGTGGGCCATACAGCGCGATCCCACGACATAAGCGCTCGATCAAGGGACAAAGGTACGAAAGGGGACAAAGGCGGCGGGCAGCGTTTGTTTGCGTTTGTTTATTGACAAATAATTCATTAAATCGACACGCGGCCGCTGCGCAATGACTGATTGATTGACACTCTATTGCATGCGAGGAGCGGGTAAGGGGTGCGGAGCAGGGGTGCGGGGTGCGGGGGGCGGCTGATCGAGGACCCAGTGCCGTATTTATTTTTACTAGATACGTGTTTGAGCGTAGAAAGTGATGATAACATAATTGAGTTGGTAGCTCAAAGAAGGGAACTGGCAGCAGTGCTGGTATGTGCTTAGTGTCAGATTTCAACTTCAGGGTGGTTTATAGCGAGGCGCGGTGGATACCACAAACTACCCGACTACTTTGCTATGTTTTCTTTCACCGAAAGCTCAAGCGTATTATACGATTCGAATCCACGTTTTTACATAAAGTTATTTGGCTGCGGTATTTTTCTACGCAACTTTCTTATTTTTTTTTCCCATAAGAACCTTCTCCAGTGTATTAAAAAACTTCAAAAAAAGATGGATGAAATCGGTAAAGTCGTTCTCAAGTTATGACGTGGCCAGGGGAAATAGGGATTCATTTTTATTTATAGAGATAAACAGTAACATGTTTTTCTTATAATGTTAGTTGATGAATATAATTATAAATGGGGAGCAATGTCTGCACACCTTATAGAGCACCGTTTTGTAGCAAAAACTAGTATATGATATCCCCCATACCATATACTAGTTTTTGCTACAAAACGGTTATTATATCACACCATAACATCGTTCTCACTTGTGACATATTTTGTGTGGCTAATACTTAGCGATCTGCACCGGGCTATATTTGGTGATGAGTCTCGCTGGTCCCTTCAAATGTCAATAAAAAGTTAAATGTAAGCAAAAAAGTGTCAATACTAAATTCCAAGAAGAATTGTAATTAAATGTTTAGCGAGCTAGATCCTAAACAGTTACTGTTAGGCAAATAAATATGAAACTAGAATAGAATACTGTTCATCCTGTGAGGGGTATATATATATGGGGGAAATATTGTAGATGGATATTTTAGGTAATATTTGATGATTTTTATTTATAAAATGTCTAGATTTGGAAACTAAAGCTATTTTATTACGCAACGATTCTTTTTTTTTTAAAGTAGTTTGAATTAGTGCAAAGCAAAATTACGAATTAAAGTGTGTCTATAAGTACATTGAGCGTGATGAGAGAGAGGCCGCGCGGCGACCGGCTCTAAGGGCTCGTTTCAACTACGATTTGCATCACAAACAAACCTACGTGAGTGTTATATTAATTGAATTAATTGACAATTGAAGGCGCCGCGCACCATCACTACACAACACAAGCACCGCCTCGTTGCACCGAAACAACACGTATAACTCACAACAACGATAGCTTAGAGTAATTCGTGTCGTCGCGTTGGCGAGATGAGTGATCGCGTTGAAATCTTTTTCACTGTTTTTTATTTAGTAGATTCTACGAAGGTCTACGAAAACATTAACCCTTAATTCCCGACTTTATACTAAAATTGGCAGTAACATAGATGTTTTATATTACTTTAAAAACTATATCATCCTCCTTGTGTCGTATGCTTCATTGCTGAGGGGCTATACTTTGGTGTAGTCTGTCGTGGAATAGCAGCACATACTGGTATCTAGCGGAGAACCACTGTATCCATCTACTCTCTACTTTACTCTTTTCTTCTATGTTACCAGTACTACACATCATCTTCATGTCAAAATATCCTAAATCCAAATAAAACAAAAATGGCTCCTGTTCCATCGTTTTTATTCCATTACTGAATACTTTACACATTGCAAGAAACATAGTAGCCATTTTAGATTTTTTTTTTTTTTTTTTTTTTTTTTTTTATACCACTAAGGTGGCAAACAAGCATACGGCCCGCCTGATGGTAAGCAGTTACCGTAGCCTATGGACGCTTGCAACACCAGGGGCATCACTCGCGCGTTGCCGACCCTGAAGAAATCTCTTCAGACCCTTTTTGAAGAACCCCATGCTGTACTCCAATGGGAAAACCACGGCGGGGAGCTCATTCCACAATCTGAGCGTCCGCGGAAGAAAACTCCTTTGAGCCCGCACAGTTCGAAACAATTCTGGTTTCAATATGTGAGGATGGACTCCCCGTCGATGGCGAGAGTTGCGATGGTAGAAAGTAGCTGTGGGCATCAAGTCGAACAATTCCTTAGAACACTCTCCGTTATACAAGCGGTAGAACACACATAAGGAGGCAAAGTCTCTCCTCAGACTAAGGGGCTCTAAACCGCTTGTAAGCTCGGGATCGTCAACAATTCTGATGGCACGTCGCTGAACCGAGTCTAAAGGCCCAAGCTGGTATCCAGGTGCTCCCGCCCATAGATGACAACAGTACTCCATATGAGGCCGGACCTGCGACTTATAAAGTTGCAGCCTTTGCCCCGATGTGAAGTACTGCCTCGCTCTATTGAGTACTCCAAGCTTTTTGGATGCCAGCTTAACCTTGTCTTCCAAGTGACTTCGGAACAAAACGTCGCTAGAAATGTCGACACCAAGGATCCCGATGCTTTGACTGATGTTCAAGGAGGTGTTCTGGAATTGTGGAGCCACAGACCATGGGGTTTTCTTAGCGGTGAACGCGCAGGCTTGAGTCTTGGTGGGGTTGAAATGGACTAGGTTTAGTCGACCCCAATCGGAGACACTAGTTAGTGTACTCTCGATTTCAGACATCAGCCGTTCGCGGCTTTCCTCCACCTCGGAACGAGGGATATTTGCACGGCCCGTGTAATGAGCGTCCCCTGTACTGTCGTCCGCATAGCAATGAATGCCGTCAATAGACAGCATATCATTGATATGCAGTAGGAACAGTGTTGGTGACAACACAGAGCCTTGCGGGACGCCAGCATTTATGTCCATGCTATCGGAGCAGCTACCATCGACGACGGCTCTTATGCATCTGCTGGACAGAAAGCTGGCGATCCACTTGCATAATCCCTCGGGAAGCCCGTATGCTGGTAACTTCGTAAGAAGACCCCTGTGCCAGACCCGATCGAACGCCTTCGCCACATCTAGGCTCACTGCCAAAGCCTCACCTTGACTCTCGATAGCGAGTGACCAACGGTGCGTGAGATACACAAGGAGGTCACCAGCTGAGCGACTGTGGCGGAAGCCATATTGTCGGTCGCTCAACAACTCGTGATCCTCCAGGTATCTCAAAAGCTGCGTGTTGATCACTCGCTCCATGACTTTTGAGAGAAGAGAGGTGATGGCGATAGGCCTGTAATTCGTCGGGTCTGATCTGTCGCCCTTTTTGGGCACTGGGTGCACGTGGGCAATCTTCCACGAAGACGGGACTTCCTGTTTGGTGTAGGAAAGCGCGAAAAGACGCGTCAATACTGGACACAATTCAGGAGCACACTGCTTCAGAACCACTGCCGGTATGCCGTCTGGCCCACTCGACTTATGGATGTCCAGAGAAAGCAGTTCCCGCCGGACCTCCCGTTGGGTAATGCTTATCTCCGGCATGGAGCTAGCACACTGCGCGATGGTAGGCGGTGTGGCGCCCCCGTCATCCAAAGTCGAGTTCGAGGCAAAGAGAGAGCCCAAAAGGTCAGCTTTCTCCTTTGCACTATGGGCCAAGTTTCCGTCCGGCTTACGGAGTGGTGGCAAGGACGACTGGCAAAAGTTTCCTTCAGCAGCTTTGGCAAGAGACCAGAAAGCGCGACTTCCAGACGGAAGGCTAGTCAGCCTCTCACCAAACCTACCGACGAAATCGAACTTAGCCCTAGCAGTCATTCGCTTACTGAACCTCGAGGCAGCATTAAATTTGCGTTTCGCATCAGAGATGTTAGGGTCCTGATTAGTTCGGGCCGTGGTCCAAGCCTCATACAAAGTCTGCTTATTTTGTCTAGCATCTTTGCAGGGCCGGTTAAACCACGGTCGTTTCTTCACCCCTGCAGCCACTAGCGGGTTTGGGATATAACATTCCATTCCCGCCAGTATCGTCTCAACGACGGCAGCTGCACAGGTGTCAGGATCATCTGATGCGAAGCAAAGCTGCCTCCACGGGTACGTTGCGTAGAATTCACGCAATCCATCCCAGTCTGCTGACTTATAGTGCCACACACGACGACGCCCGGGTGACCGGAGCGAAACGGGCCGCGCACAAGGCACCTGCGTCCGGATGAGACAGTGGTCCGATGAGCCAAGTGGCGCATCCACTGTCACTGCGTAGTTGTCCGGTCGCGTAGTCAGCAGAAGGTCCAGTAAGGAATTTGTATGGCTCTCAATATCTGGGATTCTCGTAGGAGAAAGAACCAGTTGTGAGAAGCCATAGGCCAGGGCAAAGTCGTGAGCAGTCCTCCCCGCAAAGTCAGTGGACCGAGAACTAAGCCACTCAACGTGGTGAGCGTTGAAGTCTCCCAATAACACTAACTCCGCGGAGGGGTACTGCTCCAGTACTTTGTCAGTCGTCGATTGCAGGTGCTCAAATAACCGGATTGTATTGCAATAAGCAGATTATATTGTTAGTTATATTATTTTTGATATATTATTATTATATCTAACATGTTATAGATTAATGAACTATTCCAGAATATTATTATTGTTATTAAATTAAATTGTATTTTTAAATTTTTGCATATATGATGGCTCGTGTGGCCACTCAATATTATTTTTGAACAACCTCTATACCTA
>OX596250.1:17910414-17991046 GCA_951394255.1 Polyploca ridens
CTACGCTCACGACCGCACCATTCATTACATCTATGTACTGTGAGAATGTTCCGAATATACTTCCAGAGTACACTATTTTCATATTTCTATGATAATTCTATTTTTTGCAAAGAGTGCAGATTTGTAAGGGGTCGCAAGATTTTTAGGGTTCCGTAGCCAAATGGCAAAAAACGGAACCCTTATGGATTCGTCATGTCTGTCTGTCTGTCTATCTGTCTGTCACAGCCACTTTTTTCTGAATCTATAAGAACTATACTGTTGAAACTTGGTAAGTAGATGTATTCTGTAAACCGCAACAAAAATAGAAAAAAAAAACAATAAATTTTGGGGGTTCCCCATACTTAGAACTGAAACTCAAAAGTTTTTTTTTCATCAAACCCATACGTTTGGAATATCTATGGAAAAATGATATTGAGGTTTCTAATTTTTTTTCTAAACTGAATAGTTTGCGCGAGAGACACTTCCAAAGTGGTAAAATGTGTGCCTCCCCCCCTGTAACTTCTAAAATAAGAGAATGATAAAACTAAAAAAAATATATGATGTACATTACTATGCAAACTTCCACCGAAAAATTGGTTTGAATAAGATCTAGTAAGTAATTTTTTGAATACGTCATAAATCGTAAATAGCAATTTACCTTTCATTTAATATTTTTGGCGTTTTTTTTCATAGCAAAGTTGAGTTGGTTAATACTACACGGAACCCTCCGTGTGCGAGTCCGACTCGCACTTGGCCGGTTTTTTTTACTTAGTAATAATTTTTAAGAGAGAATTTTCATCTTTTAAAATGTATAGATTATTGATAAAAACTCTATTCATATACCTTTTCTCGAAGCGCTTCGTCGTTTTTTTTAACCCTTATAATGTTGGGTTTGGATTATACCAGATAAACAAAATTCTTAGGATATGATGTCAATAGTGAACTTATTAAACATATTAAGTGTCAGTAACATAGCTCCTTATACTTTAGATTTTATTGATGTCTAAAAAGCCCCGATTTCGTCACTGACTCACCGATGATCATCAAAACTCATAGGGAAGCCCAAGTAAGCTGAGTACACAAAAAACAAAAAAATTATAAAACTTGGAAATTTGGAAAAAACATTTTTATGTAAAATGTTGCCAAGACATATGGCTCGCACTGTCAAAAAGTTATCAGATCTCATGTAGAGCCAGGCTTATAACTCTACATGCACTTACTCTACAAGCCCTAACTTCACAAACTAATAGGTAATAGATTATATCCCACGTCATAAACATTATACTATGAATGTGTGTAGTTTTTAAATAAATTTGCTTCTGAAATTAAGGTTTGACTTTTAGAAAGGCATCTCTTTGAATGTCCAAATAAATGACAATCCATGTAACGCCTCTTACGATAGGGTATTTTTTGATTATGCATGACGCCTACCGGGTTAACTACTTGTTTCAAGGTGAGTTTCCTTTTTAATTTAATACAAAAAAGTTAATATTTTACCCCCTTACTCATAAAACGTTATTTAACTAATATACTGTTTAAAGGGTCACGTAAATAACGTCACTCTATTGTCATTGTCAAATAATGTGACATTATTTACTGGATATAAAAAGCAAATCTTATAGAACACTCGTGAGGCTTTCTTGAAACAACAGCTACCTGCTATTCGAAAATAGTGAATGCAAAAACATTTGCCGTTGTAATATTCGGATTGGTGTTATTGATGAACATCAGTCAGGTGATTGCTCGGCCCGCACCCGCCTCGCAGCAGGGAGATACAGTTGGTACAGGTGGGAGCTTAATAAAGGGAAGCAAAAATACCCACAATTTGTAAGAACAAGCAGGTTGTAAGTTCACCCTACTTCGACGTTGATTTCTTTAATTTCTTTAGTAAAAAAGAAACTAATAATTGATAATAATTAAACCTCAGTGTGTGATTTTTTTGTCAATTACATGACATATCTGAATTGTGATTAATGAAAGTAAATAATGCTACCACAACTTATTTTTCTTTGACATCGGGAAATAAAAGACAATCGAACATTAATTGATAGTGAAATTGAAATACTTGTATGCCAGGTTTTAAACTATACCTATGTTCATATTAGTTCAACTCTACAAAGCCTATGAATGGAATCGAGAAACATGGCACATTTCGAAAATAGAATCATTACCTAAAACAAACACTGGAACTTCAGGATGTTTCGCGAAAAGGCGCGAAGATTTGGCGAGCTCGTCCCGCCCACGCGCCCTCCGCCAATAGAGGCGTCGCGAGCTCGCCATTGGTCGCCGATTGCCACCGAAACGCGAGGAAAAAACGCGCTACATGAAAAACAATGGCACTCACTTGCACGGCTAGCACTCGAGTTCGTTCATTGTGTACTCGACCGATGTACGGTGAGCCGCGGAGGCTCTACGCCTGTGCTCTCTATTGTTCATTGCGGGGGCGAACGCGGGAGGTTTAGATAATTTGGTTTATCTATAGCAGTATTGCTCTCTGTACGTATGTATTGCAAGATAAGTGATGTCACAAAATGATGCGTGCGTGTGTGCCATCCGTGGACTTGCGCGTGCGTTTGTATGCGTTGATGTTTTGTCATCTCAACAATAGGTGGCGGGGTATGCGGCGTCATCGCACATAACTACATAAGTACCAATTAAAGGAACATTAGTAAATCACATTGAATTCAAATTAACCATATTGATACTCGTAGATACAACTTAAGCTTATTGCATTAGATGTAAAGTCTATTTATTATACCGAGCACTATCGAGATCGACAAATTAGCAAGTGAATTATATCTGATCTAATAAATTACTTTAAGGATACCTGTCAAGATATTTAAACTATTAAATAAATTAGTATATAGTACCATAGTAGTAAGAACATAATACATGTATTTTGATACTAAGAAATGTCCCAAACAAAAATAATAAGTATAAATTGAATTTTACACCATTAATTAAATTAAATATCAATCAGAATCATTCTTTAGCATACGGAACAACTTTGAATTTCTCTTCATAACTATATCCATTATTACATCTGTATATATGTCTCCAATTCTCCATGTAGCACGGAAGAGAATATTCGTATGAGATGAGGTTTCAATTAATTACGAGTTTTAATATTATTTTTACAACCCAAGGAGGTAGAATATTCTACCTCTATATTACAACCACTTCTAACCGAGAGAATCTGAAATACAAATTTAATCTTAGTTTGGGTATTAGTAAGTTACCTTGAAGCGCTCGTGGTGTAGCATGATTAGCCGTTCTTAATCGATCGGCAAAGTTAAGCTACGCCTGTCGTGGTCGGTACCTGGATGGGTGACCGCCTAGTGGTATTTCAAATCGAGCGTTTCCGTGCTTCGGAAGGCACGTAAAGCCGTTGGTCCCGGTTATCACTTAATTGTGATAGTCGTTAAGCTAGTTGGATGCCTCCTAGGCGGCTTGAAAAATTCCAACAGTAGGTTGACCACTAGCCTACCTCCACCGATCCGCAGTGGGCACGCGTGGTGGAGTATTGCCCATTCCCTTTCACCTTCATTTGTGAAAGGAGGCCTGTGCTCAGCAGTGGGACATTATAGGCTGATGATGATGATGATGAAGTCAACTTTGTTTCTTCTTTCAATAAAATATTCTTTCTCTCATTAATTAAATTCATAACAAACTTTACGAGATATTTACACTATCTTCATAATACATCCATAAATTTATTAGTTAAGGGCAGACAACGAGCCAGCCCTTAGTAGAACAATGCACCTAATTGTGCTAATCGAGCGGAGAGCGGAGTGGCTCGAGCTAGTACTAGTTGGCTAGTATACTTGCTTGCTGTAACGGGACCTATACTCACAATGGATACTCATTAATTTGTAAACCTTTGACCTACCTCGTGCAATTAGCTGACATGCTTGTACTGTTGTGATTAGGTATGTGCTGCTCTATGTGTGCTAACTAACGCGTCGATAATAAAAAAAATAAAGCATTTCTTACATTATCATTAATATCTACCGTATTAGGATTATGCGTACCAGATGAGTACATATTTACGCGTCGCCGTCCTGCGTTACTCCTTGTACCATTTGCTAGGACTAACTTACTTCAGTATGCCCCACTTTCACGTGCTATACGGTGTATGAATGTCATTTCCCGAGATATTGATATTTTTTATTGTGGCCAGTCGAAATTCATTGAAGCAGCATACAAATGCATTGAAAATGATGTGTCATTATGATATACAATATTGTGTTAATTTTTATTTTTATTATATGTTCTAATACAATTTAATTTTTTTTTTTATAATGTTTTATGTACCAGCTTTTGTCAGTTTAGTTATAGCATCGAATTAGTTATATTTCTGTAATGGTGTTATAATTTTCAATAAATAAATAATAATAATAAATAAATAATAATAAATGTGTATAAATTGTGCTTGATATTATAACTTCAAATAACGATAATAAATTGTATAAAAACTCTACTTAAAATAATCCCACTCAAAATAATATATAACCACAATTTTGTGAGGGTACAAAACCTGCACACATGAGTCGGCAAATTCAGGAAAACCTCAATAGCGATAGATTTTTATGAAGCATTTAAAGGTGTCAGAAAGAGGAAGCCCTTGCATGCGCCTGGCTTAGAATGAGTGGTACAGTCGAGGCGGGTAACAGTCACGGTGTACGGCCGCGTCGCGTCGCGTCGCGCGGGCCCGGAGGATGCACGTACCAGGATGCTTAGATGAATGTTTCCTGTCAACTGTTACGTTCTATAACGATAACCACTTACTGGTAACACTTTACCACACGCGTGCTATGATTCCTTCTTCATCTTGTAGTGTTATTTTTGGACCTTTAAATAAATCTAACAGAACGCTAGGTATATGTACAGGTTTAATTTCCAATAATACATTCTAAAAAAATATAAAATCATCCTTTTTAAGTAAAGGTAACAAAAACAACAAAGTATTAATTCAAAAATCCCAAGACAATTTTTATTTGAAAATGTACATTCTAAGGGTCTAAATGTTTACAGTATTTTTAACCTATTTACAATTAAAATAAAAATGCTTGAGAGAGAGAGACATTGTGTCCCTGTATTTTCATAATATATTTTCATTTCAATTGTTTGGCTATTACCGTACTATTTCTGTTACCATCATATATTATTATATGTTTTTAAAAGTTTGTTCTGATTTTAATACTATACTCTACTTATTAAAGAGGTAGAGCGTAGCGTTTATTCGCTCAAAGAGCAGCTCGACTGAGGAAGTACCTTCGCCTTACAGAATACCGCAGCCTATGTTGTGTAAAGTTGTGTTCCTGCGCGTGAGTAAGGTCGCCAGAGCTCATTGAGGAGGGGAGATAGATTGGTAACGTACGGTAACCGCTTCTGCTTACCATCAGGCGGGCCGTATGCTTGTTTACCGACTTTGTCAAAAAAACTAGATATCAAAATAATATTATATTTTTGTTGAAATACCAGTTATTTTGGATGTACCGACGGACATGCTGAGTTTTATCGCTGCGAACGCGTTCCCTCATGCATTATACGGATGTTAACTATTTCTGATCCTATTTTGGCAAGGTGTTCCCTGTCTTCTCCATACTCCACACCTAATAAAATTAGAATATTTAAAGCTTAAGATAGACTTGTGTATGACCATAATCACATCGCGGAATGTGAATATGTGATCGAAGGTGCTAAGCACACAAAGCCTTAAGAGAGAGACATATCTTTAACATTTTTTATTTCAGATCGCGAGGTACGTACTACAAGGTAGGTACCACCATGCTAAGGTTTCCTCAAGATATTTTCCGTCACCAAAATCTCAGGCTCGTTATGGATTCGACCCACGACCTTCATCATGGTATTCAAAGTTACTACTACTGACCTATACTTCCCTTGAATATATTTTCCATATTTTATTTACAAATAATTAGTATTTAGAATAACAATTTCCTTCGTGATTTTTTCAATAGACAACTAAGCCGTAGCATTATTATAATTCCTGTTACTAAACAATCTCTATACCCAACCAAATAACATACCTAAATGAAACGGTAACCCAATGTAAAGTTTAATTTTCAATGAACGAAAAACCAAGATTTTCACTAAAGGTTGACTATAAAATAGTCACGATAGTAAAATTTCCTTCATATTCTCACTATTGAATGCGAATGATAGCGTATCAATCATAGGCTGCGCGGGCGCATGCAAAGCGCCGCATTGCATGCGCACTGACAATTAATATAATGTACTATAATAACAACGTATACCGTGACAGATTAGTGTACTGTGTGCAAATTAAATACATGCAAATCTTATATTTGAGTGTATTTATTCCCTTGACTTGCGGTTGAAAAATAACAATTGATTTCTATTGTTTTCCTCTCGCCCGTGCGGATCATCAAACAGTCAACGGATTATCAAATATAAGATTTGCAAATAATGGTTATGTAGTTGGTGATGGTTAGGTAGCATTTGAATACGTCAACGGTATAATGAATTGTAATATTAATGTTCATATTACTTTGTGTCTATATAAAATTATCAGAAGCAATAACTTTTCTTTTTTTCACAAATATCATGAATACATTGAGAAAGATAACATTTAGTGTATCTCTTAACATGTATTCTAATTTATATCCTGCATCTGTGTTTCATGACTCCAACAATCTATGGATTTGAAGGCCAGAGTGAATAGGTTTTTTCGGGCAAGCGTGCTCCACTTCGTCTTTGGGTGGGTCAATCAGTAGCCAAATGCAAGACTATTAAATATAAAAAAAAATACTATTTTAAAAATAAAAGTCTACATATTCAGAACAAAATCATTACAGTTAATTAGTATAGGTACCGATATTCTTAAATTTATCATTATCATTATTTATTATCAGTGTTTCGATTATAGTTATCAGCAAAAGGCATTTATTCGTCGCATGCCTCCACTGAACACAATTCGTGTTAATAACAGTAGATGTCAGGTTCAGCGAACTCGCTGGCAAGTGCGAGCTGTCCCATTGTGACGGTGATGGACAGACAACTTATATATGTACACTAGGGTGTAAGCTTTATGTGTTTACGTCGTCCCTATAATCTTTATATATCTTATAATTCATATCATCGGTCATATCATCCCTTATCACGGCCAAATTGTGGCTTAACACAACCTTATAATTTCAAATCGCAATATCACGTTTTATAATAAAAAACTTTTTTTATTTTAAACCCCGATTACCAAATTTTGTACATTCATATAAGTTTTATATTAAAAAAAAACCCACGTTTATTCTCGAGTAAATTAAAAATAATTTTCTCATAAGACAGCTAAAACTCTTTCTACCTACCTGCTTACAAAAAGTTATCACAGTAATGCCGATTTAAGTATTTGAAATAATATTTATATCTTATTTTCAATGAGCTGTAACTATATAGCATGATATAGAATATTTTTAATACAATTGACGAATAACACAAACGTATTGCACGATCATTAACTGAAGTAAGTAAAACGTCTAAATTTGAAAGCTCACTGGAGTAGCGCAGTCGGTAGGTACCTACACGTCCTACTCTGTATATTGTAGGTATACGTGCACAGTTCATGTGTGTATAGTAAGTAACAACACAGCTCTAAAAAACACGGCTGAGTGACATAAATATTGTATAGACGAGCGCGGAATGCCTAATGAGGACGTGCATTTTCTTGTCGCCAGCGAGCGGTGCTCAAAGTTTCATTGTAACTTATAACTGACTCTACCTTCAAACCTGAACTATATTAAAGGATTTCGACGATGTTTTTAGAGATCGGCTCTTGGATCCAAAAACTAGCTCTCAAGTGCATCTGCTGGCAAAATTTGGTAGTCTTGCTGATAGGATTTCAACAAGAGGGTGGTCTCTGGCCAGGTGGACTCTACAAATTTCTCATTCCCTAAGCTTTCTGCAGTATGTAATTTTTTTCACAAAAGGCTCAAAATTATTGTACTAATAGCGGTTGATTCTGAAAAAATACGCATGTAATACACTTTTTGTGTATAATGTAATAATGTAGTGTTTAGTTTGAGACGCATGTGCATGAGGTAGCCGGCGACGCTGCGCGCGCGCATCAAACAGCCTGTCGTCATACGCCGCGCCGCGCCGCACCGGTGTTATGCCCACTTAGTACTCTTGTTCCATACATATGTATAGCTAGCCCAAACAGACTAAACACACAGTTTCGCATGCCACTCTTACACCAAATTGGGTAATTCTGGGAGCGTACTCTGGATAAAGGATATTACTGTGACTTATAGTGTCACTTGGCGCCTAAAGTTACATTGTTATGCTGAACGTTGGGTCATTTCTACAGAATTAGACAGCTGGGAAAATATCCACTAGATTTATTGCATGATTATTTTTTGGATATGCTCGAGCTCCTTTTAGTACATCTTAGATAAACTTAGCGGCGGCATTATGAACAGGTAATATATAGTAACAAGGGTTATTGAATTCGACACAACTTTGTTAAGTAAGACCGGTTCTACTATAAGTTGAAAATATATATGATTTTAATTTGAACTGTTCAAATGATGTACCTAAGCGAGTAACTGAATGCTCATGACATGAGTTGTTTTCCAGTAACTTATTTCCACCCACTAAGTATCACAAATTACTAATATGAGGAGGCATCGCCCGCCGCTGTTGGCCGTGCCAGCTGCTAGAACGAACTTGCTTGCAAATACGCCTCTCACACGCGCTATTACATCAATAAACAAAGCAAATAACATCATTGATGTATTTTCATGCAGTTTGAGGGAGTTCGCAATGGCACTACTACATATAATTTGTTACTCCTAAGATTTACGTTTTTTCTTTTTAATTTGTATTTATGTTGTTAACATGTGTTTTTATTCTAAGTATAATATTTATTTTATGTACTATAATTGTTATAATTGTAGATTTATAATTTTAGATTCTATTCTTATTTTATTGTTAGATGTAAGGCAACACTATCGCATTGGGATTCCTGTAATGATAGATGTTTTGTAGTAAATAAATAAATAAATAAATATTAAAATATCTTCCGCTCTAAAAATATTGTCAATTTGTATAAAAGATTGGAACGCTTCGTAGCACCAAAGAACTTATAAAGAAATCAACATCCCGAACACATTCCGAACTCGATCACTATCTGAGCAAATGTCCGAAATTCGTATAAGAGCATCAACCAGGGTTTGCCATTGATAGCTTCATGATGGGCTCTATACTACACCATATTTTAATAGGGTTACGGTATAAAATTCAATGCTAGTTAGATTGTAGTTACGAGGTACCGTTTTGAATGAGAGTTTTTCTCGGCTTAGGCTTAGCTTTTTGGAAAGTGTGTGCTATTGATGACCTGTGGAAGGTTTTAATCGAATATATGATGAGGGAAGCGAGTAGAGGCGAGAGTCAGTGAGGCGGGCGATGCGTGCGACAGGCGTCCCGCGACGGCCGCGGCCGCGCATTCCAGCGCGCCGGCGCACCTTGTTGGTATTCCGCGCGACGCGCCACCGCGCAAACCGAACGCGCAAAAAAGACAATGACTTCGTATTTTATACGTCCCTAAAAGTTCCATCAGCGTATTGATACGATTCGTCTGTCTTGTCCTTAAACGACGAGGCAGGACGACTTTTGTTTTTGAAGGATCTCAGCGTTCCCGATGTCGCCGAATTTTTTGAACGCTGTCGCTGCCTCGTTTAATGTATCTTAAAAGTCGTAAAGATTTAAGCTGTCACATAAAGGCCACTGAGTTAGCCTCCGAATGAATCACTTTAAATGTGATCTTAGTTTTTAGCATCAAATTAACACAGTCTTAAAGTCGTCGCTAAGCTTAAAGTTATTTACGACCAATTCGAGGCCTCGATAACTTTTTTTTTCAGTTGCCTGCTACTGTAGGTACAGATGATGTCACCTGTCGCCACCTGCACCTCGGCGAGCTCGGGCGCACGTACCGATCAGGACACTACCAGGAACCGCGGCCCCTGTTTGCCCTCCTCTTGTTCTAATATTGAAAAACTTTGTTTCCGAACGATGTTTGCCTAGCGGCATCGAACGGTACCCGAACAAAGTCGCCGACGAAACTACCTATGTGTACACACGGCGAGTGTAGTTTCGGCATTTACGGGTTACGCGACACCACCGACATCGCTCGTATACAAAACATCGTAAGTCACAAAAGGATAAAGGAGCGTTTGGTCTTTTTATAGTGGTATGAGGCACGGTTATACAGAAGGTGTCACGTAATGACCGGTGATGTTATTAACAATGGATTTTTGGTAACAAATATCGTTTGTCCGCGGCTCGGGCGGTGCGAGCGGAGTGTACAGCGGCGAACCGGACTGTTTGATATACGCGTCCTGTGAGTGAGGTCTGTGTTGATTTGTCACGGCTTGTACTCATCTCGTGTAGCCATGTAGCGATGCGATGACACCTCATTCAACCTTTTACAAATAATAAACACGGATACGTATATAATACGGATTGAAACCCAATATTACAAAAATATGTATGTATGTAAGGTTTTTCAATAAGCCGTTAAAAGTGGGGTCATTACCCAAAATGTTTGTGAATTTCCTTCGCTGCATTGCATGTTAATAACGCATCGAATAGGTTTATGCATGATTGAACGGTGTAACTTTCATTACATTACCAATACCAATCAAGGAATTGTAAAATACATAGTCAATCAAAACTGATATTGCGCCGAGCTAAATAAAACTTCCAAGTAAATTTATTAGATTTTGATCTATATTCACACAAGCAAAAACTGTAAGAGTAATACTGAACTTTTCTCAATGATGAAATCAATCTTCTTGTGTAGATGAAATCTCATGAAAGTCAAACATTGAATTCAGCATATTATTCTGAGCTGAAAACTCAAGGAAATGAATTCTTCACTGATTCCATATTAGCCTGCAACCTATACTAATACTAATATAATAAAACGGAAGAGATTTTTTTGGTTGTTTGTTTAAACGGGCTAATCTCTCGAAATTATTAGTTGGATTCGAAAAATTCTTTCACTAATATGAAACTACATTTTCCCCGAGTATAGGGTACTTTTTATCTCGGGAACGCACGCGGGATACAGCTATAAAGTATAAAATGGAAAAAAAGTGGTAGAGAATCTTTCTTTCCATCGGCTGAGGATTCGTATAACAACATTAATTCTCAGTGTTCGAACAGTTTATCCCACACAAAGTATAAGTGCAGCTGGCAGAACACCTGGTCGAAGCTTGACAGAGGTTGGTAGGTAAACTGGCGGGTAGTACCACTTGCAAAATCGCGTCTTCTCGTCACTGATGATGATGAGGAACACCTTCAGGTTCTTCATCATCATCCTGATATGTTTCTTATTTTACCTAGTGTGAGTTGAACAAGATGATTAATATCTTTACAATACAGTAATCTTGTATCTAAGTAAGGAAGGACATATAATAATATGCTACATTGTTCGGTACGTTTTCAAGAAAGTGCGGTAGGAAAGTTAATTACTATTCAGTGGCTAATGCGGCGCTTTCCCTAATCATCGGTGTCTGCGTTCACAATAGCCTGCGCCAGCGCCTGCGTCGCCGCCCGCCGCCCGCCGCTCGCTCTGATGTACGCCGATTACTTTCTAACGCTACTTTAGGTGTTCTGTGATAAGCTTCTTGATTACTATCTCAGTGGAACAGCGTTAGACAGAAAGAGTCAATAGGGTGTTTACTATTCTACTATGTACTAAATACTTTTTGGGGTTTTTTGAAACATAGGTTTCGAGGATTTATCTGAGCATTGCAAATTAATTTCTGGTGTAATCCTTATCATGCGCAATATTTTTTTAATATTATATATTTTAAGAATCCGTTTATTTATGCGGATGAAGCCGGCAATTAGGTACTAAATCATACATTTTTATTCTAGTCTGACGGCCAATGTCTGCGTATCGTGGTGCATGAAGGTGGTAAACACACAAAACCCAAAGATGGGAACTGAATTTCAAAAAAATTCTTCCATGAAACTAACAAATGATAAAAGCTGTAAAGTATTTAATGTAGAGTCATTAGTAAGACAGGATGTCACCTTAATTCTAATTGGATACATCTAGATGTATAATCATTAAAATCTGATACATCCAGGACAAAGGAATTTCGCAGTCATTTTCTAGTTCCCATAGATCACTGCGAACGATTAGAATAGCTAATTAGTAACGGTGTGCTAAGGACAATCTTGGCGTCTCGTGTATCGAGCACCTACGATACATAAGAACTAGTACCCTTCTTGGCTTTGTTGCCTATTATTGTGAAATTATAATTAAGTCGAGAAAACCTTTTAGATAAAATGATTAATATTTATTGTTTTCGACGATAATTGCAATTCTAATAGGATGAATTAAACATAGTCAATGTGAAAACCTTTATAAAAAGAACGTGAAATAATCATAAATCTTGAAATTGCATAAAAAATATAACCAGGGTGTAAATCATTAAAAAAATCATAAATCCGAAATTATACCTAAAACCATAAGTTATTTTTTAGAACCATAAGCTTTTATTAATGGGTGAATGATTTGGATATCCTGTAGAGCTTAGAACGTGATAAAAAACCTAATATCATTAGTGCAGGTTCCAAATCCAATTGTCTCCAATCGCGACTCAAAACTGGACTTGAGCATTGATTGACGTTCTAGAATACGTACCAGCCTGGTTCGGAAAAACTGGCAAGAATCTCGACAAGGCTACATTTATATATTTTTTAACATTCAGTATTTTAGTATTTTACAAGCTTTTATTTAACTTGCAATGTATGTATGTATGTTTGTTCGGGTGGAATCTTGCAAGTCGAATTTCACCCACTTCCAGTGTTTGGATTGACTGATATTTGGTATACATTAGTATTTTGGATGACAATGCAAGTACAGTTAACAAAAAGTACAGTCACTCAAAAAAAGCTTGTATAAAAAATTTCATTTTTAATAAAGAACTTATTTCAACTTAACGTTCATAAGTGCCTACCAGGGCCTAAACTGAATAAATTACTTTTTGATTTTTATTAAGTAAGATTAATTTCATCGAGTGTATGTTTGTAAGAAGTAGTGCAAAATAAAAAAATAACACTTTTAGTATTAAACTTTAATGAATAAGTATTTATTATAGAGTTTATCTTTTATTACGATCATACAAGATCTGTTTACTTTGGGATCGAATTGCTATGTGTGATGAATATCTCAGGATATAAACTCCTTTGCAAAAAAAACGGGCACCTTACAGTCATTTGCTTTTCTATGGATAATATTAATATTTTTTAGTATGTCATTAGCATAAATGACTATAAATTTCTTATTATCAATGGGAATGTAGTATTTAACACTTTAAATACTGGAATCGGGTTTTTAGTCAATGTAAACAGAAAATGGTCATTTTTATGGGTATAATGAAATTAATACTACGAGTATTTTTATAAAAAAAAAAGACATACTAAATAAAAATTAATAACGAGTATGACCTCCCCTTGCAGCGATTACGGCATGTAATCGTTTTGGCATGCTTTCCACCAGGCTTTTGATTGTGTTCTGTGGAATGTCTTCCCACTCAGCCAAGATCACACGTTTAAGCTCCCTGATGTTTTGTGGAAGTGGTTGGACAGATCGTACTCGCCTTTTTAGGTGGTCCCAGACGTGCTCAAAGGGGTTAAGGTTGGGGCTCTGCGCTGGCCAGTCCAAATGACGAATACCGACCTCTTGCATATAAGTATCTACGTCGCCAGAATGGTAGGCCAAAGCATTATCGTCCATGTAAATGGCATCTTCACCAATTACAGTCAGTGCGGGTTGTGCATGTTGACAAAGGATTTCTGTTGTGTACCTTAAGGCATTGAATGAGCCATCTTCAATGAATACTATCTCGGTACGATAGCGGGAAGTTACTCCCGCCCAAAACATAAATGACCCTCCACCATAAGGGGTGATTTCTTCAAAAGACACGTCGGCATAGCGTTCCCCTGGTCTTCGTAACATTCGCCGACGTCGGTCCT
Organism: Polyploca ridens; assembly: GCA_951394255.1. Lineage (NCBI taxonomy): Eukaryota > Metazoa > Arthropoda > Insecta > Lepidoptera > Drepanidae > Polyploca > Polyploca ridens. The sequence goes on from OX596250.1 coordinate 17,924,422, forward strand.
CACCATTCAGACCAATTCGAGCAACATCGGAGAAGAGTACGCTACTCCAGTTACCTAGTGTCCAAGATAGGCAATTCCTAGCGAACCTCAATCGAGCTATCCGGTGCTCACGGAGTAACTTGGGGGCCCGCGCTGGTCGTCAACTGTGTATATCAGCTGCTAAAAGCCTCCTCCTCACTTTCCATAGGCTAACTTGTGCTCCTCTTACCTCTTCAAGGTTTCTTGTAGGTCTATGTAACTGCATTTGCGGTTCCTCAACGCCTGAGTCACTAAAAAGCGGTCGTCTCGGGGTTATGTGCGACGTTTTCTCCCAGAACCTTGCCTTCTCTGAACGGAACCCGTCTCTTGATATCGAGTCCAGGTTCTTTGGACGGTTGAACGACTCACGTTTAACCGCTGTGAGACGTAACATTGGCTACACTCCTCTTCCAGCAGCGCTATCATTTTACTAGCTCTTATTGCTTTCTCTGCCATTACAATCGACACAAAGATATCTGTTTTAAGTCACTATAAGGCAGGATTATGCAACAAACATAAATATTTCTACTAAAAGTTAGTTTAAGTTGCCTGATAAACTTTTAACTGCGAACCCGCGAAAACTAAGTAAAAAGTCACAAACTGAAAAAGGGATCATTATTTTTAAAAAAAAAAGATTCGCATTTGAAATTAACTTTTTATCATACCCAGACCCTTTATTAAGTGTCAGTAACATAGTTTGGCTATTAAAACCACTTTAGAACTAAATAATTACCAATAATGTAGAAAAATCTAAACCGCCCGTTTTTTTTGCAAAGGAGTGTATATTATAGATAATTAAAACCTAATCAGGTGTGTGCACATAATCAGACCACTGGTCTTACCCTCACGTTCGGCGGCGGCTAGCGGCGGCGCGGCGGCCGGCGACGCGTGTACGCACTAAATGAATCATAACACGCGTAATTGTCAGATGCTAGCCGAGATACCGCCCCGCCCGCCGACGCGGACGCTTTGAGCTCTTCAACCGTTATAAGATGGACGCGCGTGCAATCGAAATGAGCACCACATAAGGTTCTCTGAACTCCGGACACTGGACTCAGCTCGGTTCATAAGATTACTTAAGATTAATGGTGTTAAAATTAAGTCGCAAGAAAAATTACACATAAAAGCCATAGCACCGTGGTTCCTGTTACACGTTTTATTGTGTGTGAACAAAATTAAGGCCATTTATTCAAGGGCATTTATTCAGGGCCATTTAGGACGTAGGCCAGCACTTATAAAGCTTCTGGAGCTACCACCACCGTTTAGTAAGTCAGCCTTTCAGAGAGGACCCGGAAGGAAACTCGATCATTTCATTTTCACTACACATTTAATCTTAATATATAAAATGATAAACTGATTGTTGATATATCAGCCCACAGCCCAAACCGCTGGACCTAGAGATTTGAAATTTTGCACAAAGATACCTTATATAGTGGAGGCATCCACTAAGGAAGGATTTTTGGAAATTCCACCCCTAAGAGGGTAAAATAGGGGATGACAGTTTGTATGCAAGTCCGTCAGTTTTAAAGTTAGGATCTTCAAATTTTGTGTTTAGGCTGACGATTGAAAATTAATGTGTAGTTATCTCAGCGTTTGTGATAATTCCACCACCGAAGGGAGGAAAAGGGGGATGAAGTTGGGTATTCAAGTCCTTCAATTTCAAAGTAAACTTCACTAAATGTATTATTATACGGTGTAGACATCCACTAAGGAAGGATTTTTGGAAATTCCACCCCTAAGGGGTTAAAATAAGGGATGAAAGTTTGTATGCAAGTTCGTCAGTTTTGAAGTTAGGATCTTCAAATTTTGTGTTTAGGCTGACGATTGAAAATTAATATATAGTTATCTCAGCGTTTGTGGTAATTCCACCACCGAAAGGAGGAAAAGGGGGATGAAGTTGTGTACTGCAAGTCCTTCAATTTTAAAGTAAACTTCACTAAATGTATTATTATACGGTGTAGACATCCACTAAGGAAGGATTTTTGGAAATTCCACCCCTAAGGGGGTAAAATAAGGGATGAAATTTTGTATGCAAGTCCGTCAGTTTTGAAGTTAGGATCTTCAAATTTTGTGTTTAGGCTGACGACTGAAAATTAATGTATAGTTATCTCAGCGTTTGTGATAATTCCATCATCGAAGGGAGGAAAAGGGGGATGAAGTTGTGTATGCAAGTCCTTCAATTTCAAAGTAAACTTCACTAAATGTATTATTATACGGTGTAGGCAACCACTAAGAAAGGATTTTTGGTAATTCCACCCCTAAGAGGGTAATCTTAATAATAATCTTAATGTATAAAATGATAAACTGATTGTTGATATATCAACGCACAGCCCAAACCGCTGGATCTAGAGATTTGAAATTTTGCACAAAGATACCTTGTATAGTGGAGGTATCCACTAAGGAAGGATTTTTGGAAATTCCACCCCTAAGAGGGTAAAATAGGGGATGACAGTTTGTATGCAAGTCCGACAGTTTCTAAGTTAGGATCTTCAAATTTTGTGTTTAGGCTGACGATTAAAAATTAATGTATAGTTATCTCAGCGTTTGTAATAATCCCACCACCGAAGGGAGGAAAAGGGGCTGAAGTTGTGTATACAAGTCCTTCAATTTCAAAGTAAACTTGACTGAATGTACTATTATACGGTGTAGGCATCCACTAAGGAAGGATTTTTGGAAATTCCACCCCTAACAGGGTAAACTAAGGGATGAAAGTTTGTATGCACGTCCGTCAGTTTTGAAGTTAGGATCTTCAAATTCTGTGTTTAGGCTGACGATTGAAAATTAATGTATAGTTATCTCAGCGTTTATAATAATTCCACCACCGAAGGGAGGAAAAGGGGGATGAAATTGTGTATTCAAGTCCTTCAATTTCAAAGTAAACTTCACTAAATGTATTATTATACGGTGTAGACATCCACTACGGAAGGATTTTTGGACATTCCACCCCTAAGGGTGTAAAATAAGGGATGAAAGTTTGTATGCAAGTCCGTCAGTTTTGAAGTTAGGATCTTAAAATTTTGTGTTTAGGCTGACGATTGAAAATTAATGTATAGTTATCTCAGCGTTTGTAATAATCCCACCACCGAAGGGAGGAAAAGGGGCTGAAGTTGTGTATACAAGTCCTTCAATTTCAAAGTAAACTTCACTGAATGTACTATTATACGGTGTAGGCATCCACTAAGGAAGGATTTTTGGAAATTCCACCCCTAACAGGGTAAACTAAGGGATGAAAGTTTGTATGCACGTCCGTCAGTTTTGAAGTTAGGATATTCAAATTCTGTGTTTAGGCTGACGATTGAAAATTAATGTATAGTTATCTCAGCGTTTGTAATAATTCCACCACCGAAGGGAGGAAAAGGGGGATGAAATTGTGTATTCAAGTCCTTCAATTTCAAAGTAAACTTCACTAAATGTATTATTATACGGTGAAGACATCCACTACGGAAGGATTTTTGGACATTCCACCCCTAAGGGTGTAAAATAAGGGATGAAAGTTTGTATGCAAGTCCGTCAGTTTTGAAGTTAGGATCTTCAAATTTTGTGTTTAGGCTGACGATTGAAAATTAATATATAGTTATCTCAGCGTTTGTAATAATTCCACCACCGAAGGGAGGAAAAGGGGGATGAAGTTGTGCATGCAAGTCCTTCAATTTCAAAGTAAACTTCACTAAATGTATTATTATACGATGTATCATCCACTAAGGAAGGATTTTTGGAAACTCCACCCCTAACAGGGTAAAATAAGGGATGAAAGTTTGTATGCAAGTCCGTCACTTTTGAAGTTAGGATCTTCAAATTTTGTGTTTAGGCTGACGATTGAAAATTAATATATAGTTATCTCAGCGTTTGTGGTAATTCCACCACCGAAAGGAGGAAAAGGGGGATGAAGTTGTGTATTGCAAGTCCTTCAATTTTAAAGTAAACTTCACTAAATGTATTATTATACGGTGAAGACATCCACTACGGAAGGATTTTTGGACATTCCACCCCTAAGGGTGTAAAATAAGGGATGAAAGTTTGTATGCAAGTCCGTCAGTTTTGAAGTTAGGATCTTCAAATTTTGTGTTTAGGCTGACGATTGAAAATTAATATATAGTTATCTCAGCGTTTGTAATAATTCCACCACCGAAGGGAGGAAAAGGGGGATGAAGTTGTGCATGCAAGTCCTTCAATTTCAAAGTAAACTTCACTAAATGTATTATTATACGATGTATCATCCACTAAGGAAGGATTTTTGGAAACTCCACCCCTAACAGGGTAAAATAAGGGATGAAATTTTGTATGCAAGTCCGTCACTTTTGAAGTTAGGATCTTCAAATTTTGTGTTTAGGCTGACGATTGAAAATTAATATATAGTTATCTCAGCGTTTGTGGTAATTCCACCACCGAAAGGAGGAAAAGGGGGATGAAGTTGTGTATTGCAAGTCCTTCAATTTTAAAGTAAACTTCACTAAATGTATTATTATACTGTGTAGACATCCACTAAGGAAGGATTTTTGGGAATTCCACCCCTAAGGGGGTAAAATAAGGGATGAAAGTTTGTATGCAAGTCCGTCAGTTTTGAAGTTAGGATCTTCAAATTATGTGTTAAGGCTGACGATTGAAAATTAATGTATAGTTATCTCAGCGTTTGTGATAATTCCACAATCGAAGGGAGGAAAAGGGGGATGAAGTTGTGTATGCAAGTCCTTCAATTTCAAAGTAAACTTCACTAAATGTATTATTATACGGTGTAGGCAACCACTAAGGAAGGATTTTTGGTAATTCCACACCTAAGAGGGTAATCTTAATAATAATCTTAATGTATAAAATGATAAACTGATTGTTGATATATCAACGCACAGCCCAAACCGCTGGATCTAGAGATTTGAAATTTTGCACAAAGATACCTTGTATAGTGGAGGTATCCACTAAAGAAGGATTTTTGGAAATTCCACCCCTAAAAGGGTAAAATAGGGGATGACAGTTTGTATGCAAGTCCGTCAGTTTTTAAGTTAGGATCTTCAAATTTTGTGTTTAGGCTGACGATTAAAAATTAATGTATAGTTATCTCAGCATTTGTAATAATCCCACCACCGAAGGGAGGAAAAGGGGCTGAAGTTGTGTATACAAGTCCTTCAATTTCAATGTAAACTTCACTGAATGTACTATTATACGGTGTAGGCATCCACTAAGGAAGGATTTTTGGAAATTCCACCCCTAACAGGGTAAACTAAGGGATGAAAGTTTGTATGCACGTCCGTCAGTTTTGAAGTTAGGATCTTCAAATTTTGTGTTTAGGCTGACGATTGAAAATTAATGTATAGTTATCTCAGCGTTGGTGATTATTCCACCGCCGAAGGGAGGAAAAGGGGGATGAAGTTGTGTATGCAAGTCCTTCAATTTCAAAGTAAAGTTCACTAAATTTAATATTATACAGTGGAGGCATCCACTAAGGAAGGATTTTTGGAAATTCCACCCCTAAGAGGGTAAAATAGGGGATGACAGTTTGTATGCAAGTCCGTCAGTTTTAAAGTTAGGATCTTCAAATTTTGTGTTTAGACTGACGACTGACTGAAATTAATGTGTTATTATCTCAGCTTTTTTGACAATTCCACCCCCGACAGGGTGAAAAGGTATGGGATGTATGTAAATCATTCAGTTTCAAGGTAAACGTCACTTAATATATTATTAAACAGTGTAGGCAACCACTAAGGATTTTTGGATATTCCATCCTTAAGGGGGTAAAATAGGGGATGCAAGTTTATATGAAAGTCCATCAGTTTCGAAGTTAAAATTAATTTATATGTGCCTCAACGTTTTTGATAATTCCGATCCCGAAAGGGTAAAAAGGGGGATGAATTTGTATATGGAAGTACAATAAATTTATTATTTAAGCTTATGGTTATAAACTAACGCAACGAATGTCGGTGTTGTTGGAATTTGAAACCTTAAGGAGTGAAAATGGGGATTAAATTTAGTATATGAAGTTCTTTATTTTCGGAGTGAAAATTTCAAAATTTATTATTTCGGTATATGGTATTGGCGTATTGAAATGACTCACCTAAACAACATCAGGAAAAAGAGAGGAATCGGTATTAAAACAAAGATCCGGTTAATACGAGCATTGGTATTCCTCATTTTCATGTATGGAGTGGAAGCGTGGACTATACTGGCCCGAGAAAGAAAAAGGATTGATGCATTCGAGATGTGGTGCTGGAGACGGATGTTGGAAATACCTTGGAGCGCTAAACGCAACAATGCATCAATCCTATCGCAGCTCCAAATTAAAACACGATTGTCCACCATATGCCACCAACGTATTTTTTCGTATTTCGGCCACATGGTGCGCAAAGGCGATGAAAGTTTGGAAATCTGATCATAGTTGGGAACACGGAAGGAAAACGACTACGTGGTCGTTCACCAACAAGATGGTCCGATCAAGTAAAAGACTCATCGTCCATCGCCGCAATGTTATTGAGGCCAAAATATTTACTGGTTCTGCCAGAGGAGAAACAGTCTTCTTGCTGCGTATACCATTGATCCCAAATCACCTTCCGTTTGAATTTAAAAGATAACAGTTCCTAATTAAGGTTTGTAGTCACAGGGAAAAACTCTGAAATTTGCTAGAGTTGATTTGCGGCAGGACTGTTTCAGTTTAATGTAGCATCCTCGCATATGAGCTCTTAATCTAGGTGAACTTTTGTCAATATCACACGTAGTGGCGGACAATAGCCATGAACAAAGGTCTATATTGTTACAATGATTCGTATCTAGAAAAAAGAAATAATCTACGCGGACGAAGTCGCGGGCTATAAAGCTAGTCTTAATATATAAAATGATAAACTGATTGTTGATATATCAGCCCACAGCCCAAACCGCTGGACCTAGAGATTTGAAATTTTGCACAAAGATACCTTATACAGTGGAGGCATCCACTAAGGAAGGATTTTTGGAAATTCCATCCCTAAGAGGGTAAAATAGGGGATGACAGTTTGTATGCAAGTCCGTCAGTTTTGAAGTTAGGGTCTTAAAATTTTGTGTTTAGGCTGACAATTGAAAATTAATGTGTAGTTATCTCAGCGTTTGTGATAATTCCACCACCGAAGGGTGGAAAAGGGGGATGAAGTTGGGTATGCAAGTCCTTCAATTTCAAAGTAAACTTCACTAAATGTATTATTATACGGTGTAGGCATCCACTAAGGAAGGATTTTTGGAAATTCGACCCCTAACAGGGTAAAATAAGGGATGAAAGTTTGTATGCAAGTCCGTCAGTTTTGAAGTTAGGATCTTCAAATTTTGTGTTTAGGCTGACGATTGAAAATTAATATATAGTTATCTCAGCGTTTGTAATAATTCCTCCACCGAAGGGAGGAAAAGGGGGATGAAGTTGGGTATGCAAGACCTTCAATTTCAAAGTAAACTTCACTAAATGTATTATTATACGGTGTAGGCATCCACTAAGGAAGGATTTTTGGAAACTCCATCCCTAACAGGGTAAAATAAGGGATGAAATTTTGTATGCAAGTCCGTCAATTTTGAAGTTAGGATCTACAAATTTTGTGTTTAGTCTGACGGTTGAAAATGAATGTATACATGTTTCAGCTTTTTTGACAATTCCACCCCCGACAGGGTGAAAAGGTATGGGATGTATGTAAGTCATTCAGTTTCAAAGTAAACGTCACTTAATATATTATTACACAGTGTAGGCAACCACTGAGGATTTTTGGATATTCCATCCTTAAGGGGGTAAAATAGGGGATGCAAGTTTATATGAAAGTCCATCAGTTTCGAAGTTAGGACCTTAAAATTTTGTGTTTAGGTTAACAATTGAAAATTAATTTATATGTGCCTCAATGTTTTTGATAATTCCGATCCCGAAAGGGTAAAAAGGGGGATGAATTTGTGTATGGAAGTACACTAAATGTATTATTTAAGCTTATGGTTATAAACTAACGCAACGAATATCGGTGTTGTTGGAATTTGAACCCTTAAGGAGTGAAAAGGGGGATTAAATTTAGTATATGATTATTTTCGGATTGAAAATTTCAAAATTTATTATTTCGGCTTATGGTATTGGCGTATTGAAATGACTCGCCTAAACAACATCAGGAAAAAGAGAGGAATCGGTATTAAAACAAAGATCCGATTAATACGAGCATTGGTATTCCTCATTTTCATGTATGGAGTGGAAGCGTGGACTATACTGGCCCGAGAAAGAAAAAGGATTGATGCATTCGAGATGTGGTGCTGGAGACGGATGTTGGAAATACCTTGGACCGCTAAACGCAACAATGCATCAATCCTATCGCAGCTCAAAATTAAAACACGATTGTCCACCATATGCCACCAACGTATTTTTTCGTATTTCGGCCACATGGTGCGCAAAGGCGATGAAAGTTTGGAAATCTGATTATAGTTGGGAACACGGAAGGAAAACGACTACGTGGTCGTTCACCAACTAGATGGTCCGATCAAGTAAAAGACTCGTCGTCCTCCAAGTTTTACAGAAACCAGAAGACAGAAACCAGTGGAGGCAGATCATTCGCTCTAGAAGCAAACCCGATGTTGACCACGATCCTCAGACATGAGGGAAAGAGAGATAAGGCTTCCAAAATTGTGCTGTGGAACTAGACTACAAGTAACAGCTCTCCGCCGCAATGTTATTGAGGCCAAAATATTTACTGGTTCTACCAGAGGAGAAACAGTCTTCTTGCCGCGTATACCATTGATCCCAAATCACCTTCCGTTTGAATTTAAAAGATAACAGTTCCTAATTAAGGTTTGTAGTCACAGGGAAAAACTTTGAAATTTGCTAGAGTTGATTTGCGGCAGGACTGTTTTAGTTTTATGTGGCATCCTCGCATATGAGCTCTTAATCTACCTGAACTTTTGTCAATATCACACGTAGTGGCGGACAATAGCCATGAACAAAGCTCTATATTGTTACAATGATTAATATCTAGAAAAAATAAATAATCTACGCGGACGAAGTCGCGGGCTATAAAGCTAGTCTTAATATATAAAATGATAAACTGATTGTTGATATATCAGCCCACAGCCCAAACCGCTGGACCTAGAGATTTGAAATTTTGCACAAAGATACCTTATACAGTGGAGGCATCCACTAAGGAAGGATTTTTGGAAATTCCACCCCTAAGAGGGTAAAATGGGGGATGACAGTTTGTATGCAAGTTCGTCAGTTTTGAAGTTAGGATCTTCAAATTTTGTGTTTAGGCTGACGATTGAAAATTAATATATAGTTATCTCAGCGTTTGTGATAATTCCACCACCGAAATGAGGAAAAGGGGGATGAAGTTGTGTATTGCAAGTCCTTCAATTTCAAAGTAAACTTCACTAAATGTATTATTATACGGTGTAGGTATCCACTAAGGAAGGATTTTTAGAAATTCCACCCCTAAGGGGGTAAAATAAATGATGAAAGTTTGTATGCAAGTTCGTCAGTTTAGAAGTTAGGATCTTCAAATTTTGTGTTTAGGCTGACGATTGAAAATTAATGTATAGTTATCTCAGCGTTTGTGATAATTCCACCATCGAAGGGAGGAAAAGGAGGATGAAGTTATGTATGCAAGTCCTTCAATTTCAAAGTAAACTTCACTAAATGTATTATTATACGGTGTAGGCATCCACAAAGGAAGGATTTTTGGTAATTCCACCCCTAAGAGGGTAATCTTAATAATAATCTTAATATATAAAATGATAAACTGATTGTTGATATATCAACGCACAGCCCAAACCGCTGGATCTAGAGATTTGAAATTTTGCACAAAGATACCTTATATAGTGGAGGCATCCACTAAGGAAGGATTTTTGGAAATTCCACCCATAAGAGGGTAAAATAGGGGATGACAGTTTGTATGCAAGTCCGTCAGTTTTGAAGTTAGAATCTTCAAATTTTGTGTTTAGGCTGACGATTAAAAATTAATGTATAGTTATCTCAGCGTTTGTAATAATCCCACCACCGAAGAGAGGAAAAGGGGGATGAAGTTGTGTATACAAGTCGTTCAATTTCAAAGTAAACTTCACTGAATGTACTATTATACGGTGTAGGCATCCGCTGAGGAAGGATTTTTGGAAATTCCACCCCTAACAGGGTAAACTAAGGGATGAAAGTTTGTATGCAAGTCCGTCAGTTTTGAAGTAAGGATCTTCAAATTTTGTATTTAGGCTAACGATTGAAAATTAATTTATACGGGTTTCAGCTTTTTTGACAATTCCACCCCCGACAGGGTGAAAAGGTATGGGATGTATATAAGTCATTCAGTTTCAAAGTAAACGTCACTTAATATATTATTACACAGTGTAGGCAACCACTAAGGATTTTTGGATATTCCATCCTTAAGGGGGTAAAATAGGGGATGCAAGTTTATATGAAAGTCCATCAGTTTCGAAGTTAGGACCTTCAAATTTTGTGTTTAGATTGACGATTGAAAATTAATTTATATGTGCCTCAACGTTTTTGATAATTCCGATCCCGAAAGGGTAAACAGGGGTATGAATTTGTGTATGGAAGTACACTAAATTTATTATTTAAGCTTATGGTTATAAACTAACGCAACGAATATCGGTGTTGTTGGAATTTGAACCCTTAAGGAGTGAAAAGGGGGATTAAATTTAGTATATGAAGTTCTTTATTTTCGGATTGAAAATTTCAAAATTTATTATTTCGGCTTATGGTATTGGCGTGTTGAAATGACTCGCCTAAACAACATCAGGAAAAAGAGAGGAATCGGTATTAAAACAAAGATCCGGTTAATACGAGCATTGGTATCCTCATTTTCATGTTTGGAGTGGAAGCGTGGACTATACTGGCCCGAGAAAGAAAAAGGATTGATGTATTCGAGATGTGGTGCTGGAGACGGTTGTTGGAAATACCTTGGACCGCTAAACGCAACAATGCATCAATCCTATCGCAGCTCGAAATTAAAACACGATTGTCCACCATATGCCACCAACGTATTTTTTCGTATTTCGGCCACATGGTGCGCAAAGGCGATGAAAGTTTGGAAATCTGATCATAGTTGGGAACACGGAAGGAAAACGACTACGTGGTCGTTCACCAAAAAGATGGTCCGATCAAGTAAAAGACTCATCGTCCATCGCCGCAATGTTATTGAGGCCAAAATATTTACTGGTTCTGCCAGAGGAGAAACAGTCTTCTTGCCGCGTATACCATTGAACCCAAATCACCTTCCGTTTGAATTTAAAAGTTATTTAAGGTTTGTAGTCACAGGGAAAAACTCTGAAATTTGCTAGAGTTGATTTGCGGCAGGACTGTTTCAGTTTTATGTGGCATCCTCGCATATGAGCTCTTAATCTACCTGAACTTTTGTCAATATCACACGTAGTGGCGGACAAGCCATGAACAAAGCTCTATATTGTTACAATGATTCATATCTAGAAAAAAGAAATAATCTACGCGGACGAAGTCGCGGGCTATAAAGCTAGTTATTGTATAGATTCATTCTTGGATGGCCGAGTCGGCTATTAAACACCACAGTGGTAGAACGATTTGGATCTTAGTTCTCTGACTGTCCAGATATCCTGGTTTCTTTATGTATTCGGTAAAATGTGGATGTGTATCCCAAGATCATTTTTTTATCACGGCTTTTTAAAACTACAAAGTTACGATATTATGTGGTGATATGTGGTGTCGTAAACGTTAAGCAGATATCCTATCAAAGTATAGCTGCTGATTCAGTGAAATACTGCAAAGTACCGTGCTTAGTTTCCTTATAATGTTTTTCCTGACCGGAAGCTCAAGCTCATTGTAGAATTTGAAGCCACAACCAGCGTCAACGTAAAGTTTAGTTGAAGTGATAATTTAATTTTGAAATTACAACAATAAACCTATTGGGGCCCATGAGGAGATGCGTCGCTTCTTCTCCTCATACGGGACTTTTATGAAGTGATAGTATAACGTTGTTTTATTGCCTGCACTACGCCTACCGAATCCTGATACCACTGAACTCTAATCATGATGTTTGTATCGCCTGGTTGTCGCTGACGACGACAAATAAATAAAATTTCACCGTGCGCGATCTGAACTGGAAAATACCTACATCAATCTATTTTGATAATAAATGCATAGTGTAGTTAGAGATATTATCTCTATCCCATGGGAAGTAGCATCCTGTTTCAACATAACCTTGAGTGTTGAGTACCGGTGACGGTGGCTCTGGTAGCGATCGTCCCGGCTCGTTCCCAGGCAGCGCGCAGCGCGTGCGCTATCGTACACAGCATCGCTCCCGCGTCGCCGCACTACAGCTCGCCCCGCGCCCGCCCCGCCTCGCAGGCACTGCACAAAGCACATGTGCACAACGCTCTTGTTGACAACAGATCGCCATCTCGACGATACCTATTATTTTTAAACGAGTATATCCAGTTATCTATATGTATGTAACTCATTAAACGACATTGAGGTAGCGTGAGAGAATTCCCGCCTAAATAACATTAGAATCAAATGTGAGTGACGAGCTATGTTAATAAACCGACGTGCGTGTACGATCCGGCGCCGGTTCGCCTCCACGGCGGTGCGGCGGCCGGTAGCCGTGCGTAGTGGGTTGCAATTTTGTCACGCGGAGGCGACACGGCTCGAATGTGCTGCGTCCACATTAGCTCGTAGAGCATTCTCACGTCGACGGGCGACGGCAGGCGCGGCGGTTAGCGCGAACCGCACCGTTAATCAATCGCGGACCGTGGGAGAGGCGGCGGCGGCCACGTGCGCCCGAGCCCCCTCCATCCTACTCCCTCCGCCCGGAGCTCCCTGCACAAATCATATGAGCTACGTCTTACACCATAACACACATTCATTAAAACTTCCAATAATACTCTCGAGATATTATCTATCTATCCAGCTATGGTAGCTGCAACCTGCGGCGGCTTCGGCTCCCTGCGACAGTTCTGTAAGATAAAACTGGAACTATTTATAGAGTGACGCGTCCGCATCGTTTTGATGGACGCTTTGCGAGCGAAATATACAGCGACGTCGCGGGCGCATGCACAGCGGCGCATTCTGTGCGCAGGCGCGAAATACGAAACAATGGCGGTTTAAAATACAATGAGTGCGACCTGAAATACATAACATCAGCGACATTCCCGTCACGACCGCGCGCTTACCTTTTTCGACTATTTTGTTCGTGTCGGCGGCTGCGCCCGCGTAGGAGCCCGAGCCGATCACGAGCCGGCCCGACCTCTCTCCTTATTAATAACGTGGCTTGAATCGGAAATTTGGTAAATAGTGCGGCACCACCGGTGACATCCTTCACATATAACGTAAGTTTGCACCCACACACCGCTTAGTTGGTTCCTAACGGGGGCTTCATCACCGAGTCCCGATCATCCCACGTCTCGGCCCGGTTCCCTGTAGCTTAGCATGCGGCTCACCACCGCAGTCACCGCCATATCTGCATCCCGAGCATAATAGATGCGGTCGTGATTAAATAAGCGAGTCAACGATGCAGCGATGAGCCACTAATTGCCGATCGCAATTCAGCGTGACGGAGCTGAGACACGACGCGGCCGTGGCCGGCACATCCTAGCCTAATTGTCGCGGTCACAAACGCTTAGCATACATTACAATAGGAATCAGCCATTCCGCCGATGTCTTAGTGCCTCGGTCGAGACTGGCGTCGCTCATCTTCGAATGTCCGCTCTAAGATGGTCGCGATTGATGCCATTTCAGGGTGACGCGTCCCGGTGCGGTTGAGTCGTTCCCCGCGGTATGGTGGAAGGCGAATGTCTGCGCGTTAATACGCAAATTGTCTAATTAGTGTGTCGGTCAGTCGGGGACGGCGTGGTGTTTTAATAAGTATTAATGCTAATGTATATTGGGTGCATGGTGGCGTGGCACTGGAGTGGCGGTGGCGGACGAGGGCGACGCGACGGTTGCGCCAGCTCGCTCGCTGTCACACCTATTATGAGCCGATATGTATGGCGACTCCGTTCTCTTGATCGATGGAAGACTGCTTTATGGCCATTTGCGAGCGGCGACATACATTTTTTGTGCTATATTTCGCAGGTGCTATTTTTACTGGTGTGTACTGGAATACGGAATGAGATCGATGGCGACCGATACGTACGGTACGGACATGTGTATAATTATGCAATTATGTTTCCTTAACAAACATCAGAGACAATGAAAAATAAATTTCGTAAAGAACGGCAAAGGTGTGCCCATTTATATCCTCTGAACAACTATGTTTTATTGTAATGAGCTTTCACACCAGCCCAATTGTTCCAATTATAAACATGATCGCAATCTTTTATTGATACAGTCAAATAAATAATCGAATAAATAGCCGAGTCGAGCGCGAAGCAAACATACTCTTTACAGAAAACATTACAGTAAAGGCTAAAGTTATGAGAGTGGAAGAAAAGGAGTGAAGGAAGCGCATGCTATCCTACTTGTTATTAGTATAATTAATTTGAAAATGAGGTTGTTTGTTTTTTGTTACCTCTTTCTTGGAGCTTCAACAGTACACCAATCAAATGAAATTGGGCAAGCAGATGGATAACATAGGATATTTTTTATAGTGCGAGACATGAGGAACGCGAGTAAAACTGCGGGCGAAAACCAGTATAACAATAAATAAGTCAGGGATGAAGCCTTATTATGTGCCACCTAGCAGTGCAGCCTTTTGTCTTTATGAAAAATCGCTCTACATCCCAAGAAATTATTTTATAGAAAGAAATTAACTAATACCTAATACTTTTTAAGGCGAAGTTATCATTCTTACCTCCACCTACACCCTACACTCACACCACTCTCACTACCAGTCCCATCCAGGATACATTGAACTGAATCGTTTGATTGTGTGGGCTTGGTAGTCTTCCGGCCGTCGTCCGTCTCTTGGTCACCACCGATGTTGCCTTGGTCAACCTTCCATTTTCCGGCCTCGCCATCAATTATCCAAAACTTTGTGACTTGACTATTGACAACCGCCGAGTTCCGTGACAGTGACACTATAATGTTTGGGCATTACTATTCACAGTATGTGAGTCCAAGGTCCCGAGCAGCGTGCGCTTCCTCATTAGGAAGTCGTGGGGCGTGAAGCGGCCCCGGGTACACCGGTCCATCCCTTATCTGCGGCGCGGGCGCTCGGTCTCAGGGGCCGGAAATGTGATTTTTACGTCTGCAGCCGCGACGTGAGGTGCGCGCGCGACGTGCGCCGACTGCGCTTACCGTCACCTTGCTTGTTTTGTTGTTCTACCAATCTTTCAACATATTGCAACTGGAGAAGTTTGATATAGAGTAGAATACTTATGTAGATTGCTAAGTATTAAATATTTGAAATATAAATAAAAATATTAAAAGAAAATATAAAAATCCAACTGCGTAAAAAAAAAATTAACTGAAAAGATAAAAACAAGTTCTTTAATCTATAGAATTTTGAATATAACTTTTATAAGGTATTGCAGTTGAAAAATTCGGTACTTACTGCTGACCATAAAACTTAAAAAAGATTACAGCTACGAGTACAAGCCAGTTCTCTTCTGAGCCTTGTGTATTTACTACATACTAGTCGCATACAGCAGTCAGATAGTCTCATTTCAATGCATTATAAAGATTATACACAATTTGCAGTGGGTACATGTGTATCTAATCACCTTCGTTGTTAAAGGAGGCTCACGCTTGAATGAGAACTAACCTCAAAAAAAAATAACCTCGGTATAGCAGTCACAGGTTCTGTCGAGCGAGGTATACCTCGTGTGAAGGATACATTGACACCAGTGTACAGTTCGTCAGTGGAAGACACTCCGTGAGACTGCCGCGACGTTCCATTTGATGAACGGCTTTATCATCTTGATACTTGTTACATTCACTATAAATGATACAATTATTATCAATGCGAGAAGTTATTGTGGGTCAATCGCGCTGCTTATTAAGATAGTCTTTCTGTGACATTCTGTACATTGGAGTTAGATAACTCTAGGTTTGTTCATTTATAATATTTTGTAAATTTTCGTATGTTTACAAAAATGATATCCCACCAAAAACATTTTCATGTAAAATGTTGCCGCCAAGACATATGGCTCGTACTGTCAAAAAGTTATCAGATCTCATGTAGAGCCAAGCTTATAACTACATGCACTTACTCTATAAGCCCTAACTTCACAACCTCTACACACCGTAGTCAAAATTTGTGGCTTGGCCGTTTCGCTACCGTCACATGGGAGTAAGGTGAAAAATGTGTTCACTGTTCATTGCTTTTTTTGTTATTCAATAGTTCTTGTAGTATTGAAACGGCCAAGCCACAAATTTTGACTACGGTGTGTAGAGGTTGTGAAGTTAAGGCTTGTAGAGTAAGTGCATGTAGTTATAAGCTTGGCTCTACATGAGATTTGATAACTTTTTGACAGTACGAGCCATATGTCTTGGCGGCAACATTTTACATGAAAATGTTTTTGGTGGGATTTCACTTTTTTTTTTTGTTTGAAATTTCCAAGTTTTATAATTTTTTTGTTGTTTGTGTACTAATACAAGCTTACATACCAAATTTCAGCTTTCTAGGACTTCAGGAAGTACCCTATGAGTTTTGATGATCATCAGTGAGTCAGTGACGAAATCGGGGTTTTTTAGATATCAATAAAATCTAAAGTATAAGAGCTATGTTATTGAAACTTAATATACTTAATAAGTTCACTATTGACATCATGTTCCGAGAATTTTGTTTATCTGGTATAATCCAAACCCAAGTTATGAGGGTTCAAAAAAACGACGAAGCGCTTCGAGAAAAGGTAGGTAGTGCCCTTTCGCTTCGCTTGGCTGTCTTGGCGGGGGGCACTCCCGTGCCCCCAGATATCTTTATTTACAATAAATATGTACAAAATACAATCTATATATAGAAAATTTCCTCAAGCCTGCCGCTGCTTCCGATTAACGGCAGGGTTCCCAGTAGGCTGGCAGCGTTTCGTCTTTGGATAGCCAAGCTGACGCGTCGGCGGAAAAAGCTCCCCGCCTGCTGGTCTCCGGAGGTCTCGATCAATTTTGATGACAAGGTGCGAGCAAAACGGCGAGCTTCGGACCCCCACGGTCCCATGGTCTCGACCGCAAAAGGCAAACAACAGGACTTATTTTATTAATGAAAAGAAAGCTGTTGAAGGCTCATAAAAAAACATGTAATACGATATTAAAAGTTATGCGGCTGTGCTAAAATCTTCCTAAATAACATTTCAATAACAGTTGGTACCATAGCGGTAACAATAGAAGTATCAAGAACATTGAGTGAATGCGCGGGCGCAGACCGGGCGGCACGTAGCGGCGACGTGGCTTCCTGGCGCGGCGAGACCTTCGCTCCGCACTCCGCCACCACCACACACAACCTGTCACCAAGCTACCACTCACCTTCTCAGTATTTAACTACTGTTTGATGGCTTTGTATGTACCACAGAGTTACATTGTTGTCACATTGATATAAATCTTTGGTGACAAATTGGTGAGACTAATTCTCAAATATGTACCTTATTGAAAATTACAATCAAGTCACTCCACAGAAAGCAAAAGAAATGACCAAAGGGGATCTAATGTATATTGGAAGTAAATTATATTATGTTTATTAGTTTACATAAAGTCAATCTGTTTATTCATAAGTACTACTTAGGGAATGCAATCTCGTTCTCACAAGATCTCGTTTTCGCGAGACCTCGGCCTTTTTTAGCGAGACTGATCTCGGCCGAAAAATGGGCGAGATCTCGCGAGTTTAACGAGATTGCATTCCCTAGTTCCGGGGTCTGTTTCCCGAATCCTAGGACTTTAGAACTAATGATATTGCTGAATTTGATGATGACTGTAACGATAATGAACCACTTTCATCTCTTTCTGAGACACGCAAGAGTATTTCATTGCAATAAGAACTTCAGGAAACATTGCTGCGTTCAAAAAACCTAGAGACAAAAACTAACCACGAATTCGAGTCCGGTGAAAAGGCGAACTTTTACAGTTCTCAAGCAGTCATTCCTGCTTGAGATCTGTGATTCCAACTAGCGTTGAATCTGAAAGGGCCTTCTCAGATGAAGGAGCTTTAGAAGACATTTATTTGGACATTTGTGCTTCTTAAGGAGCTACTTTCAAAATAATTCGTAATAATGGCGTGTAGTGTGAACTGAACAAGCCTTTCACTTGGTTGCTTTGGTATATTTTATTAATTAATCTTTAATTTCTAATAGATCTCTGAGTAGGTATAGTTTTCTTAAATTGATAGTAATATCTCAGTATAATTAGTCAACTCAACTCAATTAATGAGTTTCATTTTAGTTTTTGACTTCTTGTTGTTTTGTTATAAAATAACTGTTTTATTATTAAAATACTTTTGTTTGATATTAGAAGAGAAGACTAGCAGTTTATTTCATTTCTTATTTGATTAGATACGTCAAAGTTTACTGCTAAGTTTATTAAAATAATGATAGATAAATACGTCAAATATTGTTAAATACATAAAAGGTTATTGAAAAATTCGTAAAAAGTTATATTTATTTCATAATATCTATAATTCTTATTATTTTTTTCCAAATTTATTCAAATATTGTGATTATTTCCAAGAATAATCACACAAAACTTCCAATCGCGCGAGATCTCGCGGTATTGTTATTCATAAACTCGCGAGATCTCGTCTGAGCCCCAATCTCGCCAGATTGCATTCCCTAGTACTACTGCTTATTGATTACACATGTTTTACATTTGATTACTACCTCTATTTTTGGACTAATATGTATTTTCGCTTTGCATTGCAGAACTATAAAATAAAAGATAAATTTAGTTTAGTTATTGTAAGAAATGCGCATATGCATCTGACACCATTTATGACCATTTAGATACCAACCTACTTTACTTTTACTTATTGTTATTTATTAAACATCCATCAAATTGTAAAATTAAAGGGACTCGAAACATTTAATAAATTTAAATTACAGCACCCTTATACAGCTCTCTGTAAAGGTGAATTGCTATCGCTACCACTATCTCTCGCGAGTTCGGACCATTATTAATTCAATTTTTACACCATACTCTTGAATCTAATAAACAATATGGACAAGTTATCAATTAACTCAGTGACATTTCCGTCCGAGTGAACTTAAAGTGTTTTTACAATAACACAATTTACGATCCATAACGTTTGACAATGACGAGCGGTCGAATTAATTTGCTTCACAAAATTTGCTGGGCGGGCCGAGTTCATTACGTAAACAAAATGGTGTATAATGCGCGTTTAGGTGTTTTTGTCGGCCACCTGGGGCACATTAGCATTGTATTGTAATCGTTGGGCACGGGGCACTCGCAGCTTCTGGGAGTGGAGCATAAAAACACACATCCGATTGATAAGGAGGCAAATTAAT
Source organism: Polyploca ridens (assembly GCA_951394255.1). Classification (NCBI taxonomy): domain Eukaryota; kingdom Metazoa; phylum Arthropoda; class Insecta; order Lepidoptera; family Drepanidae; genus Polyploca; species Polyploca ridens. Next base: position 17,943,775 of record OX596250.1, read on the forward strand.
GAATTATTTAGCGTATGAGCCGGCGCAAGCCCGCCCCGGCTCGAAGGCTGCGTGCACATTGTCTACACAACACTTTTTGTCCATTTGTTAAACATACATCATTATGTAAGGTCGATGAAAGTTCTGCAAAATAAATGTCTTATAGTATACTTGCATTTAGCCAAATAAAATTAATTTATGAGGCATGAACACAAAACAATTAACTTTAAGTAATTCTTGTAAAAAAACATGATGGTGATATACATCAGAAACTTTAAATAGCTTGAGTTATTAATAATATGTAAAAAAAACTATAGCTTCATAACACAGTTATATTGGGTGGGTCTACGGTTCTACGAAATTCGTAGCACGAAGATAACATTATAAAATGTTATCGTAATGATTGTTGAAGTTGTGTGAACATCACTCAACTATGCAACTAACAATACGTGACGTGTCTCATTACAATATTGTATCACTTTTCATATTTAACGTTAACAGAATTTATTATATAGATTACCATTCAATTATTGAGACTAACTACACCAATTAACAATAATACCCATAAACGTACTTTTATAAACATAACAATGGTATTTAGGCGTAAAAATGAGTGAAGCTTAGTTGTTCCAGCGAGTAGGTACCAACAGTAAACACAACTTTATTTTCATACTGATTCTCATAAATTTAAATAAATACATGCGGAGTTTCCTTCGTCACCAGCTGCCTCATTACTATGGGCCTATTAAATATTACCTTTGCCTACATCCGAATTGTTACCGCACGATGAAAGAGGAACTTATAGGCGAGTAATTAGAGTTGAGTTTAGGTTGATTTGCGTTGAGATGGGTGATGTATTTTGGGTCCGAGGTGAGGAATGATTGACGCGTTCGATCGCATCTGAATAATGCGCCGTCCGCGTCGCGCCCGCGCCGCCCGCCGCCGCCCGTTGCCATGAATTGTATGAATACAAACGATGTTTGTTCTTGTTATTTTTCTTACTTAGCCACCGTTTGACAGGATCTGATTATAATAATTGTCATTATTGACGTGTCGCCTCGAGATTAATAGAGCTTCACTCAGCGCAGCGACGTCACTCGGAGCGACAGCTTTGACCTTTTAACATATTGGAACAATTACATGATCATTACTTTTGAAATTATTGTTATACAAGAAATAATTTAAGAATTGGAATTAATTATCATAATTTGAGCAAATAAGTATGATAAGTTGAGAGGAGCTCACCCCTAGTAATAGCTTGTAAAGCTACAGCTTTGTTGTTATCACATACTATTACAGAATTGAGTCTGAGAGGGCTGAAATTGTTACTGGCAGACGCTTAGTTGAAACGAAACATTTGTTTGTCGTTGATATCTTTTATAGTAGAAAATTAACAGGTGACTTTTGTATCGATATCGAACTAATGGGATTAAAATCATGTGTACCAATAGACTCTTCTCTTATTTAATTAGTATTCCAGATAAGTGATTGTTAGTGGCAATTTTAAACCATGCACGGACAATGCAAAAGAATATTTGCACGTCTCGGGCGACACTTGGCGCATCATCGATATTTCGACTCCGAGTGAAGCGACTATGACCTTCATCCCCAAGGTTCGGCAGACAAAGAGTGCTCGTCCTCCGAGTGGCACCGCCACCGCCGCCGCCGCCGCCGCCGCCGCTTGCGCAGTGCCACCTATTTGTTGATTCCACGAGGCGCGACCGTTCGACGAGTTATTACCGAGAGTGTCGATTGTGATTCCGCGGGGCGAAGCGCGCGCCCACTCGCATACACAAGCGACTGGACGCTTTAGTGCCTCCGTGAGCCTTCACAATGTTAGAAAACTGTGATTGTACGTGATACTGTTTTGTACATATCTATGTGCGTGCGCTGCCTCGTGACCGCCGCGCCGCGCCGCGCGGGTCTCACGCCCGGCAACAGCGCAGCGCAGCGCAGCGCTCGCGGCAGATTGTTATGTACCCTGACTAATGGAAACTTTACCGGCGACAATAGCCTGCGACTCAGCCCCGCTGAAGTGCCTACATGCCGACATGCGCTCGCATCATCACGTCATTACTACAATTCAACACAGACACGGTACAACTGACAATGGATGAAAAGTATTAAACACAAAAAGTTGAGCTAATGGCAACAATTGGGTATCCAAATTTCCAAACTTTATATGCAACATTCTAAAATTAAATATGTTACATTGTGTTCTTACCATGCTAAATTATTTAAAGATAACTTCATATAAATATTTTTAAATGAAATAATGAACTATAAGTCGTAATAACGTATAAAGTACACAAATGTTCCTGAAGGTTCAAGGTTAACGAACGCCTCGTAGTAGTTTAAGCAACTTGACCCAGACCCGGGGTACGAAATGCTATGATTGGGCGATGCGAGCTCTGATGAGGTAATCTCGCAGATCTGCGGCCGGCGCTAGCTAATGGGTAAACATGTCGGTATCGCAACAGCGAGCGGTCTGTAGCCCGCGCGCAGCGTGGAGTGGAGCGGAGCGGAGTGGAGCGCACTGAGTCACGTACAGCCGTGAGCCAGGTTATCGCTGCACATCTGTCGCGGAGCACTCGCGCACTGATCACTACCACATGACAGGGACTCAGAAAACAGTAGTTAAACTAACTCATGTTAACTCATCTAGCCGGGGTATATAATATATGGCGAGCATGCAAATTCACACATCCTGTGTCGTTAAGAAAGAAAATAATAATTATATTGCCTTCAAAGTACAGTAAAAAAGATTATCGTGAGTAATTCCTCACACGGCTAACGGATCCCAAGCCAAGCAAGAGATTGTACTATGGAAACCAGATAACTTATATTACTACAGTAAAATAGTAGTAGGCATAGTAAATGTATGAAAATAGCGCCTGAGGAAGTCTAAGTTTTGAAGTCAGCGAAAGAATACATCGTGTTCCATAAAAAAATATTCAATTCTGCCAAAATGAGCATATATGCTCATTTTGGCAGAATTGAATATTTTTTGTTACCGAAGATTTTTTTCGTTGATTTCAAAACAATAGCAGATATTCCTACGTATGTTTCTATGTCGTTATTTCATACTTTGAAGGCGGTATTTCTTTTTGTAAAAAGTTTTTTTTTTTAATTTTGCGTTTTATATGCGTTTTAAATATCTCTCCATATTTGTCACTGATCGAGAATATGCATATCATTGACAAATTGGCGAAACTATTGAATAAATCAGAATAACAATGTTTGTACTCTTTTCCAGTGAGGAATTTCATCATATCTTCAAAGTCCATAGTCGAATAAAGATAAAATTTATATGACACCACCGTGGAATCTACTATACAGTTTAAACCATCCAAATTGGATAAGCCGTTTCCGAAAAATGGTTGAACATATACCCTCATTTTTTAAAGGAGGCCTGTGCTCAGCAATGAGACATTAGGGGCTGATGATGAATCACGGGCTTTTTTCATATTTTATTATTTGCTGTTACTTCTTATTATCTCAATTTATCATGATTGGATAAATTTAATCCTAATATTTAAAATAAGCAAAAATGAGTCTATCCGTCTGCTACGATTGCACTGCGATAATCAGCAGAGAATAATGTGCGAGTGGAACTAAAGTTTACAGCTAGTAACTTAATAAATCCTCCATGATGTATCTTATTGCAGAAAAGTGAATGTTTAAAATGTTGTCTTTCTTGTTTGTAAAATATTTGTTATGGGTATACTAAAGTGCATGAAAAAGGCAAATTTCTTTCTTTTATATTTTTACAAAGATACATATATTTTTGTATAAATGGGCTTGCCTTTGGCCACTAGCCCATCTAAGAACGACGATGAAGCCGAAGATGGAGCTCGCTTGCCAAGATAGTCAAGTTGTCATACTGCAAGTGCGATGAGCTAACTTGCGCGTCCGCGTCGCGTCGCCGTCGGTGCGCTAGCGCTGCTGGCGCCATCTCCGCCACACGCTCACATGCAAATAGTATTTTTATAGCGCGCTCTTGACAATCACGTAACTAAACGTACGTGTACCAACATAGTTTCCGCGGTTCGCCTCTTTGTGATCACCGCGACTTGGCTCTTGTTTACTAAACCGCAGCCACCACGCCAAGCCGCACCGCTAATGACACACGCGAAAGCTTACTCTAGACATTTATTTAAGCAATTTATTTTATTTTTCTAACAGGAATGCTTGAGGACTTATTTCACTTTATTTTGTTTATTATTTAAGTCTATTGTATGATTTTACAAAACACACAGTTACAATAAACTTATGACTCGGTCGGTATGAAATGAAAAGAAAATGATTTTCAAGCAGAAGTCATATGTAACTTTTTATTATAATAGTTTACTGAAATATGCGTTTACATAATTACCAACACATGTATTAAAAGGAGAGTGTATAGATAGGTGGCAGTGATCCTTAAGGGCCAGAATACTCTTGAGCAGATTTCAGTTTTCACCGTAGCCTAAATATAAATACCGTAGAGTTAGCATAATTAATATATTATAATTTTGGCTGCATTATAGAGACTTTTGCCACTTAAGATCTAGCTTAAATTAGAAGATTCAGTATTTTTATAGGGACCCATTTGTTTTAGTATGGACATGCCTTCTAAACTAAAACAGTGATGAATATAAAGGTTTATGGATTGTGTGAAAAGTGATGAAGTTGAGTGAAAGAAGTGGAAAATGGTTAGTCAATCATTACACAGAGGTAGTGACGCCGAATGCCGTGACGAAAGTTGCGGGTTCAAATCCTTTATGAGCTTTTCGGTGAAGGAAAATATCTTGAGGTAAGCATGGTGGTAGGTAGTAACCTCCTGGTTGGCTACCACCCTCAAGTTGAAGATTTGTGTATTCCCGTTACTAAGCCAGTTCTCGTCTATGTTATGAAGTACCTACCACTTTTGGCTTCACTGTCACTCACCATGGTGAGTTTTAGTCAACTCACAAGCCTAATTATACAATAAAAAGAAATGAATATCAAAATAACGGAAAAGGAAATTTCAAAATGAAAAAATTGAAATTTCAAAATGAACACTACGCTAAGCAATATTCATCTACGAGATGCAAACAATTCCATAAACAATAAATTCACATGCGGCCGCCCGCGCTCTGTGATTCCAGATTAACGGTCCCTGCTCGAATTAAATTATTTCTCCGTCAGATTACAAAAGGTCGTACTCACCCATGTTCTCTCATATATCGTGTGTCCTTTTAAATTATGCTGGTTATTTGAAAACGCCGGTAGCATTGCTCGATATGTATCGTCTCGGTATAATATTGCCGGTTATTTCGTTTTGTTTGGGAAGCGGCGAGCATCTAAGTAGCAGCATTTTATAGTTCTTCAATTTTGGTCCACTTACCAGGCCAGTTATACTCAAGACACTTATAAAATTATGGCGATATAAATAAAAAAAAAATACTAAAAATATTTCCAGTATTTTTATTCTACTTTTTAAAGGCTTTTGCCATGTAAGGGTGTCAGCCTCACCGTACCCTTAACGAAACTATTACACATTAAAATAAATCTCTATACAAAACAATGACGGACCCCTTTTTAAACTCTTATAATTTTTTTTTTACTCTTTGTAGGCCTGTGTTTGACCGCAATCTCACCATGGTAAGTGATGATACGGCCGAAGGTGGTAAGCACACAAAGCCTAGAAAGAACTGGCTCTCAAGTGCAGCTATCGGAAATGTTTTACTTTGAAGTTTGTAGCTATGTACGAACGTGTATACATACCGTTAAGTATGTACGACTCGATTGTATGTACATTAATATTATTGAAGGGTAGATACACATGACTGGATCTATCGGTAATCGTTCAATCGCTCGATTTCAGTGAAATCTATCCGCAATTTGTACACGGATACACTTAGGTACGCCAGCAATTGCGCCGTTCTGCTTGATTAAGCAAGCTAATATTTCGGTGCAAATTTTTGTGCGTTTAAAAGCGTTGGTACCATAAATAATTGTATAGTACAGACGGCGGCTAATTAAGATCATAAATAATAAATAAAAAAACGGCATTCGGGCGCGGCGCTCGCGCTCCCCGGACAAAACAAAGAGTGGAGAATTATTATTTTTTTAATAACGTAATTACCGTCGCGGACGAAGCCGCGGGTCCGGCGAGTCCGCCGCGGGCGTCGCCGCAGCGCGCCGCCGCCCGCCGCGGACCCTTGTCCGTACTCAGGTGATGGCCGACCCTTCTGCGGACAACACGCGCTATAAACGGTGTATTTGCACAAATTGGTGCATCACTCTTTTAACCATTTTCCACAAGAACCTATTAACTTTTCGTTTATTTGTTACAACCTCAATCATCTACTTATATGACGAAAATAGAACTTAATGAGTATAATCACAACACATGCTATCTTCTTAGAACTGTAGCATAGTTTTATGTGTAGTAGATGAGGGCGGATATGTCACTTGGTAAGCTAAATAATAAGGAAGGATTGTAGAGGTGACCATAGGTTGCAAAAAAGAGTAGCTATAGAAGTGAGTACCTACCGCACTTTACAATATTCTACCGGTATGAACTAGAAAATATTTCACTGAAGCTTTTTAGAGGGATACAATTTTATGATATTTTTTTATTTATTTAAGCCTTTTGGTGGAGGAAATTATTGTGAGGAACTTTAACGCTCGGTGGTTGTGTTTGCCTTTTGAAGCCCGTCTGACTAATAATGAAAGATTAATTTATAAAACATAAAATAAATTTAACAAAAGTACAAGAAACACGTTAGTATCACGGTAGATTAAAAACTAGTTGAAGTTAAAAAAAAAAACAGCACAGAAAGAATAAAAAAGTAAAATAAAACGATTATGTTTATCGCATCGTCTACGGAAGGTGTGTTCTCAAAAGGATACTAGCTCATCATGTGCTGCTGATATCAGCAGCGCTGATTTTCTGCTGGCACCTGTACTGACTACCATCCCCAAGTTGAAAATTTGTCACCCAGCACTAACTGGTGTATGGGTAGCTGCATTTGAGAATCAGTTTCTTATCTAAGTTTTGGGTGCTACACATTCCACTTGAAAAAAAAAATCCTCAATATTTATGCCAATAAATCTACTTGTTACGTAATATAATAAGTCTAGCTATTACTGCGTACATACGATGTAATGCCGGCGACGGCAGCGCGGCGGGCGCAGGAAGTGCCCCGGGCGCTCGTCTGGAATGCTCCTTAAAAATAATACCTTCTAATATACTTACATCATCTTATTGACAATATTTAATAGCAGAATATAGATGTCTATTATATATATTAATATCATTTTGCTAAACTTATATTTCCAATATTTTTTTTATATCTTACTGGATCGCATTTAGCTACTTGTTAATCTCTATTGTATATTATGTTGAGACGATGATAGCTTAGTGATAGAAGCCATGATGCGTGTCGAGAGTTCTGAACCATCAATGAGCTTGAGCTTTCGATGAAGGGAACCCTAGTTCGATGGTACGGCACACTGGGTGTATAATAACTGATAATAATGTATTTCAAATGCGTGTTTGAGTGTCCGTTCCCTTTTCGGCTTTATTATGTCAAAACAGTTTATAAGATCATCTGTTCTATAAAAAAAAAGGAACTATACTACCTCTAGACTTGAGTACTACTTGGCATACTGTGTCAGTAGGTAAGCATATTTTACTTTCCATAATTAAATATAATGAATACCTATGCCTAAGCTTTCGTACTGTTATTATAAATTATTGAAACATCTGCAAATATGTATGTACGGTTGTTTAATTAAAGTTGATATTGCATTTAATGTACTGTAAAAATATAGCGCTCGTGCCCCGCAGTGATCCATTAATAGATACGTTGATGAAATGTGTCCCATTCAATTATACGCCGGCATAATAATTAAAAACAATATATTAATTAAACTTGCAAATTAATTGATCTTATAAATTAATATTATTTTTAAACGTAACGCAATTATTATGTAGGTAGGTAATGAGCCGGCGGCGACGTTTAGCGCGTGAATAATGCACCCAATTATACTTGTAATTAATATTAATATGTACACGTTTGGGAGCCGTAATCATGATGCAACCTCGGCCAATTTAGTGGCGAAGCAAAATACCGGTACTAGTATTTGGAAAAATGACTCTTTTGTTACTTTATGTAGCATTTGAGATATTAGGTATAGGGTTGTTTTGTCTGCTAACTTCCTGTACCCAAATCATCACTAACCAAGGTAAGCTTGTATTATGTGAAGTTTCAATACACACAAATATGTTATAAATGTGAGTTTGAAATATACTTGAATTATTCTGAAGAGTAATCGATGCTCTTTATTGTTAACTATTAATGTAAAAAGTAAAAATCATATTCTTAACTTTATTATCCTAAACGCTCCATATGCAAGTGTGTTATTAAGTACAAAATATGTTCGCAAGCGCATGCGGCGGCCGCCATGTTCGGAGCTATAACTTCGTGTATTTATAACGTGGTTATTTTGTGTAAAGTGGTGGCATGTAGGGGAGACAGGGGCATGTGCGCCGGGTCTCACGCCCGGCAACAGCGCAGCGCTCGCGGCAGATTGTTATGTACCCTGACTAATGGAAACTTTACCGGCGACAATAGCCTGCGACTCAGCCCCGCTGAAGTGCCTACATGCCGACATGCGCTCGCATCATCACGTCATTACTACAATTCAACACAGACACGGTACAACTGACAATGGATGAAAAGTATTAAACACAAAAAGTTGAGCTAATGGCAACAATTGGGTATCCAAATTTCCAAACTTTATATGCAACATTCTAAAATTAAATATGTTACATTGTGTTCTTACCATGCTAAATTATTTAAAGATAACTTCATAAAAATATTTTTAAATGAAATAATGAACTATAAGCTATTTACGGTCATCTTTAAAGTCGTAATAACGTATAAAGTACACAAATGTTCCTGAAGGTTCAAGGTTAACGAACGCCTCGTAGTAGTTTAAGCAACTTGACCCAGACCCGAGGTACGAAATGCTATGATTGGGCGATGTGAGCTCTGATGAGGTAATCTCGCAGATCTGCGGCCGGCGCTAGCTAATGGGTAAACATGTCGGTATCGCAACAGCGAGCGGTCTGTAGCCCGCGCGCAGCGTGGAGTGGAGCGGAGCGGAGTGGAGCGCACTGAGTCACGTACAGCCGTGAGCCAGGTTATCGCTGCACATCTGTCGCGGAGCACTCGCGCACTGATCACTACCACATGACAGGGACTCAGAAAACAGTAGTTAAACTAACTCATGTTAACTCATCTAGCCGGGGTATATAATATATGGCGAGCATGCAAATTCACACATCCTGTGTCGTTAAGAAAGAAAATAATAATTATATTGCCTTCAAAGTACAGTAAAAAAGATTATCGTGAGTAATTCCTCACACGGCTAACGGATCCCAAGCCAAGCAAGAGATTGTACTATGGAAACCAGATAACTTATATTACTACAGTAAAATAGTAGTAGGCATAGTAAATGTATGAAAATAGCGCCTGAGGAAGTCTAAGTTTTGAAGTCAGCGAAAGAATACATCGTGTTCCATAAAAAAATATTCAATTCTGCCAAAATGAGCATATATGCTCATTTTGGCAGAATTGAATATTTTTTGTTACCGAAGATTTTTTTCGTTGATTTCAAAACAATAGCAGATATTCCTACGTATGTTTCTATGTCGTTATTTCATACTTTGAAGGCGGTATTTCTTTTTGTAAAAAGTTTTTTTTTTTAATTTTGCGTTTTATATGCGTTTTAAATATCTCTCCATATTTGTCACTGATCGAGATATGCATATCATTGACAAATTGGCGAAACTATTGAATAAATCAGAATAACAATGTTTGTACTCTTTTCCAGTGTGAGGAATTTCATCATATCTTCAAAGTCCATAGTCGAATAAAGATAAAATTTATATGACACCACCGTGGAATCTACTATACAGTTTAAACCATCCAAATTGGATAAGCCGTTTCCGAAAAATGGTTGAACATATACCCTCATTTTTTAAGGAGGCCTGTGCTCAGCAATGAGACATTAGGGGCTGATGATGAATCACGGGCTTTTTTCATATTTTATTATTTGCTGTTACTTCTTATTATCTCAATTTATCTGATTGGATAAATTTAATCCTAATATTTAAAATAAGCAAAAATGAGTCTATCCGTCTGCTACGATTGCACTGCGATAATCAGCAGAGAATAATGTGCGAGTGGAACTAAAGTTTACAGCTAGTAACTTAATAAATCCTCCATGATGTATCTTATTGCAGAAAAGTGAATGTTTAAATGTTGTCTTTCTTGTTTGTAAAATATTTGTTATGGGTATACTAAAGTGCATGAAAAGGCAAATTTCTTTCTTTTATATTTTTACAAAGATACATATATTTTTGTATAAATGGGCTTGCCTTTGGCCACTAGCCCATCTAAGAACGACGATGAAGCCGAAGATGGAGCTCGCTTGCCAAGATAGTCAAGTTGTCATACTGCAAGTGCGATGAGCTAACTTGCGCGTCCGCGTCGCGTCGCCGTCGGTGCGCTAGCGCTGCTGGCGCCATCTCCGCCACACGCTCACATGCAAATAGTATTTTTATAGCGCGCTCTTGACAATCACGTAACTAAACGTACGTGTACCAACATAGTTTCCGCGGTTCGCCTCTTTGTGATCACCGCGACTTGGCTCTTGTTTACTAAACCGCAGCCACCACGCCAAGCCGCACCGCTAATGACACACGCGAAAGCTTACTCTAGACATTTATTTAAGCAATTTATTTTATTTTTCTAACAGGAATGCTTGAGGACTTATTTCACTTTATTTTGTTTATTATTTAAGTCTATTGTATGATTTTACAAAACACACAGTTACAATAAACTTATGACTCGGTCGGTATGAAATGAAAAGAAAATGATTTTCAAGCAGAAGTCATATGTAACTTTTTATTATAATAGTTTACTGAAATATGCGTTTACATAATTACCAACACATGTATTAAAAGGAGAGTGTATAGATAGGTGGCAGTGATCCTTAAGGCCAGAATACTCTTGAGCAGATTTCAGTTTTCACCGTAGCCTAAATATAAATACCGTAGAGTTAGCATAATTAATATATTATAATTTTGGCTGCATTATAGAGACTTTTGCCACTTAAGATCTAGCTTAAATTAGAAGATTCAGTATTTTTATAGGGACCATTTGTTTTAGTATGGACATGCCTTCTAAACTAAAACAGTGATGAATATAAAGGTTATGGATTGTGTGAAAAGTGATGAAGTTGAGTGAAAGAAGTGGAAAATGGTTAGTCATCAATCATTACACAGAGGTAGTGACGCCGAATGCCGTGACGAAAGTTGCGGGTTCAAATCCTTTATGAGCTTTTCGGTGAAGGAAAATATCTTGAGGTAAGCATGGTGGTAGGTAGTAACCTCCTGGTTGGCTACCACCCTCAAGTTGAAGATTTGTGTATTCCCGTTACTAAGCCAGTTCTCGTCTATGTTATGAAGTACCTACCACTTTTGGCTTCACTGTCACTCACCATGGTGAGTTTTAGTCAACTCACAAGCCTAATTATACAATAAAAAGAAATGAATATCAAAATAACGGAAAAGGAAATTTCAAAATGAAAAAATTGAAATTTCAAAATGAACACTACGCTAAGCAATATTCATCTACGAGATGCAAACAATTCCATAAACAATAAATTCACATGCGGCCGCCCGCGCTCTGTGATTCCAGATTAACGGTCCCTGCTCGAATTAAATTATTTCTCCGTCAGATTACAAAAGGTCGTACTCACCCATGTTCTCTCATATATCGTGTGTCCTTTTAAATTATGCTGGTTATTTGAAAACGCCGGTAGCATTGCTCGATATGTATCGTCTCGGTATAATATTGCCGGTTATTTCGTTTTGTTTGGGAAGCGGCGAGCATCTAAGTAGCAGCATTTTATAGTTCTTCAATTTTGGTCCACTTACCAGGCCAGTTATACTCAAGACACTTATAAAATTATGGCGATATAAATAAAAAAAAAATACTAAAAATATTTCCAGTATTTTTATTCTACTTTTTAAAGGCTTTTGCCATGTAAGGGTGTCAGCCTCACCGTACCCTTAACGAAACTATTACACATTAAAATAAATCTCTATACAAAACAATGACGGACCCCTTTTTAAACTCTTATAATTTTTTTTTTACTCTTTGTAGGCCTGTGTTTGACCGCAATCTCACCATGGTAAGTGATGATACGGCCGAAGGTGGTAAGCACACAAAGCCTAGAAAGAACTGGCTCTCAAGTGCAGCTATCGGAAATGTTTTACTTTGAAGTTTGTAGCTATGTACGAACGTGTATACATACCGTTAAGTATGTACGACTCGATTGTATGTACATTAATATTATTGAAGGGTAGATACACATGACTGGATCTATCGGTAATCGTTCAATCGCTCGATTTCAGTGAAATCTATCCGCAATTTGTACACGGATACACTTAGGTACGCCAGCAATTGCGCCGTTCTGCTTGATTAAGCAAGCTAATATTTCGGTGCAAATTTTTGTGCGTTTAAAAGCGTTGGTACCATAAATAATTGTATAGTACAGACGGCGGCTAATTAAGATCATAAATAATAAATAAAAAAACGGCATTCGGGCGCGGCGCTCGCGCTCCCCGGACAAAACAAAGAGTGGAGAATTATTATTTTTTTAATAACGTAATTACCGTCGCGGACGAAGCCGCGGGTCCGGCGAGTCCGCCGCGGGCGTCGCCGCAGCGCGCCGCCGCCCGCCGCGGACCCTTGTCCGTACTCAGGTGATGGCCGACCCTTCTGCGGACAACACGCGCTATAAACGGTGTATTTGCACAAATTGGTGCATCACTCTTTTAACCATTTTCCACAAGAACCTATTAACTTTTCGTTTATTTGTTACAACCTCAATCATCTACTTATATGACGAAAATAGAACTTAATGAGTATAATCACAACACATGCTATCTTCTTAGAACTGTAGCATAGTTTTATGTGTAGTAGATGAGGGCGGATATGTCACTTGGTAAGCTAAATAATAAGGAAGGATTGTAGAGGTGACCATAGGTTGCAAAAAAGAGTAGCTATAGAAGTGAGTACCTACCGCACTTTACAATATTCTACCGGTATGAACTAGAAAATATTTCACTGAAGCTTTTTAGAGGGATACAATTTTATGATATTTTTTTATTTATTTAAGCCTTTTGGTGGAGGAAATTATTGTGAGGAACTTTAACGCTCGGTGGTTGTGTTTGCCTTTTGAAGCCCGTCTGACTAATAATGAAAGATTAATTTATAAAACATAAAATAAATTTAACAAAAGTACAAGAAACACGTTAGTATCACGGTAGATTAAAAACTAGTTGAAGTTAAAAAAAAAAACAGCACAGAAAGAATAAAAAAGTAAAATAAAACGATTATGTTTATCGCATCGTCTACGGAAGGTGTGTTCTCAAAAGGATACTAGCTCATCATGTGCTGCTGATATCAGCAGCGCTGATTTTCTGCTGGCACCTGTACTGACTACCATCCCCAAGTTGAAAATTTGTCACCCAGCACTAACTGGTGTATGGGTAGCTGCATTTGAGAATCAGTTTCTTATCTAAGTTTTGGGTGCTACACATTCCACTTGAAAAAAAAAATCCTCAATATTTATGCCAATAAATCTACTTGTTACGTAATATAATAAGTCTAGCTATTACTGCGTACATACGATGTAATGCCGGCGACGGCAGCGCGGCGGGCGCAGGAAGTGCCCCGGGCGCTCGTCTGGAATGCTCCTTAAAAATAATACCTTCTAATATACTTACATCATCTTATTGACAATATTTAATAGCAGAATATAGATGTCTATTATATATATTAATATCATTTTGCTAAACTTATATTTCCAATATTTTTTTTATATCTTACTGGATCGCATTTAGCTACTTGTTAATCTCTATTGTATATTATGTTGAGACGATGATAGCTTAGTGATAGAAGCCATGATGCGTGTCGAGAGTTCTGAACCATCAATGAGCTTGAGCTTTCGATGAAGGGAACCCTAGTTCGATGGTACGGCACACTGGGTGTATAATAACTGATAATAATGTATTTCAAATGCGTGTTTGAGTGTCCGTTCCCTTTTCGGCTTTATTATGTCAAAACAGTTTATAAGATCATCTGTTCTATAAAAAAAAAGGAACTATACTACCTCTAGACTTGAGTACTACTTGGCATACTGTGTCAGTAGGTAAGCATATTTTACTTTCCATAATTAAATATAATGAATACCTATGCCTAAGCTTTCGTACTGTTATTATAAATTATTGAAACATCTGCAAATATGTATGTACGGTTGTTTAATTAAAGTTGATATTGCATTTAATGTACTGTAAAAATATAGCGCTCGTGCCCCGCAGTGATCCATTAATAGATACGTTGATGAAATGTGTCCCATTCAATTATACGCCGGCATAATAATTAAAAACAATATATTAATTAAACTTGCAAATTAATTGATCTTATAAATTAATATTATTTTTAAACGTAACGCAATTATTATGTAGGTAGGTAATGAGCCGGCGGCGACGTTTAGCGCGTGAATAATGCACCCAATTATACTTGTAATTAATATTAATATGTACACGTTTGGGAGCCGTAATCATGATGCAACCTCGGCCAATTTAGTGGCGAAGCAAAATACCGGTACTAGTATTTGGAAAAATGACTCTTTTGTTACTTTATGTAGCATTTGAGATATTAGGTATAGGGTTGTTTTGTCTGCTAACTTCCTGTACCCAAATCATCACTAACCAAGGTAAGCTTGTATTATGTGAAGTTTCAATACACACAAATATGTTATAAATGTGAGTTTGAAATATACTTGAATTATTCTGAAGAGTAATCGATGCTCTTTATTGTTAACTATTAATGTAAAAAGTAAAAATCATATTCTTAACTTTATTATCCTAAACGCTCCATATGCAAGTGTGTTATTAAGTACAAAATATGTTCGCAAGCGCATGCGGCGGCCGCCATGTTCGGAGCTATAACTTCGTGTATTTATAACGTGGTTATTTTGTGTAAAGTGGTGGCATGTAGGGGAGACAGGGGCATGTGCCTGACCGGGAATTCAACTTGTTTTACCAAATTTATAATTTTTCCGAAACATCTACCGGTTCTGAGTCAGACGGACCAATATCACTGTTATTGTCCCATTACGGCATGGGACATGTGTTTTAACGGTTATTTAGGAAGTGGGTACGCTTATTGGAACTTAAAGAATATTCATTGCATTTATCTCATGACCACGAGTGGTCTTGTAACATGTTATAATGATTTTACTAACTATTATATGGAAAACAATATACGCTGAAAACTATTACAAAAACATTTTTTTTAAAAGTAATCCCGATGAAATATCATTGGCATTATTTTTATTTTTACAATTTGTGTGCTTGTGTGCTGACATCAAAACTCACCACGGTCGATGATGATATGGCCAAAGGTTATAAGCATACAAAGCCCAGAAGGAAACTGGATCTCAAGTGCAGCCGGAATACAACTTGCACAACAGCACTTCAAAGACCTGGGGCTCTACCGCGTATCTTTGGTGGTAATCGTAACGAACACCATTAATGAATTTCATCCAATCAGGGCCCACGAATGGCTTACCGTTCTACCGCGCCATTGGATGAACTCCTAAATGGTGTTTGTTACGATTACCACGAAGATACGCAATAGCCCGGCTGCTCCGGTTTCCTCACGATTATTTCCTTCACCACGGATGTCACTACCACAAGTTGTAAAACTCTGAGTGGAACTTCATCGATGATCGCTGGAGTAGCAACCTAGATGAATTTCTTTATACATAGATTGTATTTCGTACATTTGTTGTAAATATTTTTATGTAATAAACTAAACTAAATGCTTATTATTATAGATTATTTTAGAAGTGAGTAATTTTCAGACAAATGTGTTTGGCAGGCGGCAGGTGCGCTGCGCGGGCGATGCGATGCCCGGGTTCGTGGGTGGGTGTTGTGTATTTCGGTAAACCGTCCATCGCTAATCGTACATCGCCGCGGATGCGCCATTTTTTGTAATTCCTATCAATTTCCGATGCAAATGGCCGATTACGTAATAGAGAACTGATTGAGACCAAACACACTGAGTATGGATTGCAGAAAAAGAATTCGAAATTATAGCATTTATTGTGCTATATTTCCGCTGACCGTTATTTGACAATATAATAGTTTAGATTTTATTATAGAAAATTAATATTAATAATATAACTACCTATTAGTGGGCTATCGATATTAGAGCCTACTACGAAGACTTTTTTTTTGCAGTTATAATAATTTATTTTTGAAGAAGTATAAATAATTCTAAAACAATTTATTTTTAATATAATTTATGTCAATATTTCAAGTAGAGTTTTACAAATTGCAACTCTATTTCACATCGTATAATCACCAGAATGGTAACTATTACATGTTCACAACTTTCGACTAAAAACCTCATGAAAATCATTAAAGTAGGGCTTTTATTTAGACCACGTTTCTCACTATCATTGTTTTGGCAACGCTACAAAAACGGCTTCCATCTGATTGGCGTAGGTATTTATAGCTCGGATCGACATTGCCTTATTATTTATAATATTGACTTGCTCCCCTTCTAGTTTTACTCCTTTTAATTAAATAAATAATAATAATAGTTTAAAAAAACTGAGCTTTATTATTTTGCTACTATAATCATAGCTACTCAGCCTGCCCTTACAGCCCCCAAAGTACTTTCGACCGATAATACTTTATAGGTACATTGGTTAAATACAAAATTTACTCAGTACAAATCTCTCTGGTTTTGCAATAGTGACCACTCACCATCATGACGACCGTTTCACTGTTTGACAACCTGCTGAAATAAGCAACTCGCGATGTCATCTTTTGAAACTATGTTGAGTTCATCATGCTGGGCAATTGTTAGTAAAAGTGGACATTTACGATATTGTGGTATTTTAGGGTCGGCAACGCGCGAGTGATACCCCTGGTGTTGCAAGCGTCCATAGGCTACGGTAACTGCTTACCATCAGGCAGGCCGTATGCTTGTTTGCCACCTAAGTGGTATAAAAAAAAATGTGAAAAATAAAAACAACCTTTTCATACCTTCTAACAAACTAAAGCGCTTGTAGTGTGGGGTATAAGTCGTTCCAAAGTTAAGCAATCACCGGTGTGGACGGTATCAGGATAGGTGACCGCCTATTGGTATTTCAAGTCGTATTTCCGTGCTTCGGAAGGCACGTAAAGCCGTTGGAGGCCTCCTTGGCGGTTTGAAAACTCGAACAGTAGGTTGACCACTAACCTACCTCCACTTATCCGCAGTGGGCACGCATGGTGGAGTATCTGTCTATTCCCTTTCACCCTCATTGTGAAAGGAGACCAATGGTCACCAGTGCACTTGCTCGATCAAAATGTATGAAAAAAAAAACAAGAAAAATCCAGATAAGTTTTGTCAAGATGACATGTATGTTTGTGTCCAGGCTACTTTGATCCTCTCGAGGTATTTCACAAACTATTTGGTTGAATGTAACAAAGCTCGGTCAAACGGTTAAAGTATCCATTCATCGTCCGAACTTGATGTATGTTTTATTCATCCTTACGATTAGAGGTTTTTCTGACTTCACTTCACTGGTGGAATCCAAGATGGAATATCATATTTTAATTGAAAAAAACACAGACCTGACTTCGCAAGAGTTTAAACTATTTTGAATGTTATCAGATTTTTTTTTTTACTAATACATATTTATATTAATACAATCAGTTTTTGAGATTTAAGTGTCTGTAGCAAATATAAAATTAAATGTAATACGAATAAATCCCTGTAACCTTGTATAAGTATTTAACGTTTAAGAATTCTAAAGATAAAATATGTTTCTAATTTACCAGATAAATATTTTATTTAGTCCAGATACCTACCCAAAGTCAATGAACACATAATTACTGATGTATCTACACATGCAGTACAATCAAACAAACAAATCTAAAATGAATCAAAGCTATGTAGGTATGTAATATACGACACATTTGTAGGTCGCACTGGAGTAACCGCGCGACAAGACACCACAAACGACAAGTATTTGCATTTCGTAACGTTAATAGCCGCCTTGCAAATACTGCGCGTTCTCGCCGCGGCCATGTGGCCACATTACTACGCTTTTTATTATAAGTTAACCTACCTATATCCTTATTTATTACACATGGAAACAAAACGTACCTAATTCTGTTCATCTGTATGCGGTGATTGAATCCAACAGTAACTTTTTGGAGTGCGTGTGGTGAACGAGTATCAGTTCCGTTACCATACCAGAGTGTTTTGTCCGCGTAACGGTGATAAGGCTAATCTGAGGACGTCATCGTCTTGTCAATTATATAATAATAAAAAAAAAATGATTATCATTATAATTACTTCAAGAAAAAGCAAAAAAACAGACTGTATACTTTGACGGCAAGACTTAGTAGATGGTCTCTAGTACGTTAGAGGGTATGTATAATTTCCATTGTAACTAAAAATGCTGCGCAGTGACAATTTTTATTGCAATAAGTCAAAAACAAAAAATGCCATTCGGGTGGAGCCACGGAACGAGGCAAGTTTACTATAAACATTCGTGCAATGTCCGTTTATTACTCAATCACATCTACAGAACATTCATTAATTTGTAGATCGCCTTCTACTGAACCACACTGAACTCAACATAAATAACTTACATCCGGCATTTTAAAATTGTTAACAGAGTCAGCATTCAACAAAAAATTATGATATAAAATTAAAAGTTAGTTTAAATGAACATTATTATTTACCATTAATACCATAATGGGGTTATTATATAATACGCAATGAATGACACTTTAAAAATCTACCTATTTACCTGTTAAGTCCATGTAAAATTGTCTATAAGTAAGTAGTACCTACTCGGGGACAATGTAGCTTTCGTCTTTCTATTGATTATTTCCTGCATCCAAACTAACAAATGCACTGTACTATTAATCTAATATAAGCCTATGAATATAATATAAGCCTATGGTTATATTATATTTGTTGCATTGCAGTTGTTTGTCTATACAAACATGGACGAAACGAATAGCACTTGATGTAGAAAATCCATACTCAAAATAGACAAAGTAATTGTTAAAGCTTATCGATAGATATTAGGCATGCTAACATGATGCTGGTATCCCTAATATTGAGCTACTTAGTTTGAAGCTCCTTTGTAGTTTGTGTCGACTGGCAACATTCTCTCTCACTGTAATATCCGTCTCGGCTGAATGTCTGCTTCTAATCCTCGTGTATCAAATTGTAAAATTATCTCAATCGTTTTAATCTGGTGTGAATTCAATAAATGTACTTGTTTAAAAATACCAATAAACTGCAAGCTATATAAAAGACAAGGTATTTTATTCTTCAAACTTAAGGTGTCTTCCTTCACAACCTCAATAGTAATAATAGATATACCAAAATAAGACATATACCTATCTATCAACTTAAATTTAACGTAGGTGTGTAAGAAAAAGGTAAGAAAGGGATATTTTCTTCAATCAAATCAGAGTATTTATAAAGAACACGTCCGTCCATCATTTAGTGACGTCAACTAAACGTTAAACGCAGAACCGATCGTCGCAATTACGTGCGTGGAGCGTAGTGCGGTTTAATATTCCTAAATCATAGTACGGGTAAGACGGGTAGCGGGTCCATTTAGCGCGACATGCCGCAGCCAGGCCCGTAATGAACCGACGATTACCGACAAGACCCTCCTTCTCCTCCCCCCGCGCCCGTGCACCACCCCCACAACCTCGACCGTCAAAAGGATTTAATATGGTCAATGTCAGTGATAGGACAAATGTGAGCATTCAGGGTTCTGTTCATTATAAATGTCAATTAAAAGTATGTAATCATCTCTCAGTGGATTCTGAAAGCTGCGGTTGTGAGCCAGTTCACGTGTAGCTAGCAAATTTAGTGTTAAAATATTATTTGATCACGCACTAAGTTTAAAATAAATTAATTTTACTTAAACCATACTATCATAAAGAAACCAACCTATTATTTGTTTCAGTTAATAACAAAGAGTCAATAAAAATATAAATTGAAAAGATAAGTACACGTACCTCTCTAATACCAGCCTATTAATTTAAACAACAAAAAACGCGAACCGTAAATACATCATCCGGTATGAGGGAGCTAAGTTCATAACATTTGCAATAACTGTGTTGCTCACAAGCGAACTGCATCACAGGCTCTCGTACGATTATATGCAAACATGGCATACGTAAACGAAATTGAAAGTTATTGAGCAGCTGTTTAATTTTATGGATAAGGCGATTAAACATTAAAACAAAACAATCGAGTGTTTACAAGAGCGGAGCGGAGCGGAGATGCGCGGGCGCATCCGAATTCCGAGTCGACGCGAGAATCGATTTATTTGGCGGCGAGCCCCGGGAGCCGCTACAACGACTATTTGATTGAACTCCACCCACTAATTATATTCTTATGAAATAAACTCTGCATTTAACTTCCCGCACCATACGTACTAAAGACCACAACACACATTCGCTACCAGACAAATTTCAACTCAATCCGCCACAACAAAAGGTTATTTTACTTTAACTGCTCTAAAAAAGCAGGCTACAAAGATAATACAGTAGCCGTCTAACTTGTGCAGTTGAAGATTCCAAGGAAATGTACGGCGGAGATGATCGCCCATAATACTACTTTGTGAGAGAACTACGTAATGCCTATAATCAACTGCACCGGGGTCGTTCAGTGAAGTACTAAAATCTAATAAGATATGCCCTTATGGGAATGTTACAATGGCCCTTTTTATTCGGAATTATGATGAACCATATCATGTATAATACCTACATTGATTGGGATATTTCTAATCGATATCAGTTTTTATATTCAATAGTCATCGTAGTGCCTAATAAATATCAGTACGCAGTGTTTATCAAAAATACAATTTTTTTTGTTGAGTTGCTTTTTGTCTTATCATACGAGTCGATCAATAAAAATTATTGGCACTTTTTTCAAATCATACATTAGACATCAACGCTTGACATGAGATTGTAACATTGCAAATGCTTGTTTTTGTAGAATTAGGCTAATAAATATTCTGTTCTTTCATTATTGAAAGGGATCTTATAAACTATAACTATAGTCGGTGTGTCAAACAACAACAAAAAAACGGCTTCAAGTTATAAATAATATTTAATCAATGATAAAATATGATGATCCTCATGTGTATTTTTTTAATTGTTACAAATCTAAATAAAAAATAATTGGACTTCAAAGTACACTAAAAAGTAATCAAATCCTGATCTGCCAGGCTATTGCATATCTTTGGTGGTAATCGTAACGAACACCATTAATTATTTCATCCAATGACGCGCACGCGATATGACGCGACGATGACCATTCGCGGGCCCTGATTGGATGAAATTTATTAATGGTGTTCGTTACGATTACCACCAAAGTTACGCAGTAGAGCCCCTGATCAAACGGGAAGTGTACCCTTTAAAATAAAAAAAGAATTTTCCAAATCGGTTAATAAATGACGGTTTTATCAGGTAACAAACATAAAAAAAAATACATTCGAATTGAAAAACATTCCTTTTTTTCAAGTCGGTTAATAAATTAAATTATATAAAAGATAATTTAAATAAAATGGTTCAATTTGAGAATAAACTGATGTTGAACTATTAATGCTAATTAAAACTAACAAGTATTTATATTTAAAGATCCTTAACCCTTCACAACGTGTTCTCTAGGTCGCCAGTCTATAGAACCAGTAGCCGGCAACTGGTAGACAATGTTAAATCGTCTGCCATTAATCACGGTGAGCGTCGATGCACTTTATTAATGCACCAATATGTATTACATTAGCGCACGTCTGATAGCCGCATCTTATTTGGCATCCTTGCCTTGTGCGAGTTTACTGTGTTTCTCTGAGACTGTTTCAAACATTCAGTTGATCTCTTTTTGTGTAATTTTTAAGGTCAAGGTACTTCCCTAGTCAAGCTGCTCTTTGAGCTATGCTATGCTCTACCTCCATTGGCACTATTGTGTAATATTTGTGTTTATCAAACGTGGTATGCACACAAAATTTAAAAAAACCAGCCAAGTGCGAGTCGGACTCGCACACAGGGTTCCGTGTAATATTAACTAACTCTGCTATGAAAAAAAAACGCCAAAAATATTGAATGAAAGGTAAATTGCGGTTTACGATTTATAACGTATTAAAAAAAACTACTTACTAGATCTCGTTCAAACCATCGATTTTAGTTGGAAGTTTGCATGGTAATGTACATCATATATTTTTTTTAGTTTTATCATTCTCTTATTTTAGAAGTTACAGGGGAGGGACACACATTTTACCACTTTGGAAGTGTCTCTCGCGCAAACTATTCAGTTTAGAAAAAAATTATATGAGGAACCTCAATATTATTTTTGAAGACCTATCCATAGATACCACACACGCATGGGTTTGATGAAAAATAATTTTTTGAGTTTCAGTTCTATGTATGGGGAACCACCAAAATTTATTGTCTTTTTTTCTATTTTTGTGTGAAAATCTTAAGAGGAAACGCTGTTGGCGTTTGTTCTATACAAACGTAATCCTCAGTTTCCTCTCTGGATAATGACACTAGAGTTATGATTATTTTACCATGCAATCTGTAGTTTTTCCCCATAAAAAATCTTCTGAAATCACAAAAACTTACCATTTTTAACTGCCCTTATCAGACGTCCAGAAATCAAATTTGACGAATATAAAAAATAAAAGGGAAACCGACAGACATAGCCAAAGCCCTTCTTATTACTATTCTAGAAAAAAACTTAAAATCAATCCAGTATTGGAGGAGGAAACTGGGGATTACGAAATAGCGATTTCGTCTATTTTATTTAAATAGGTATAATCGATCCTAGCTGCAGTTGTCTCTATCGTCCCTCATAAATTTATATCCCAGCAACAGCGCGACAGCACTAGATTTGTTAAATACCTATTTTTCAAATTTTGCTTGCAGCCATCCTTTCCTCTTAATGCGGTTCACAGAATACATCTACTTACCAAGTTTCAACAGTATAGTTCTTATAGATTCGGAAAAAAGTGGCTGTGACATACGGACGGACAGACAGACAGACAGACAGACATGACGAATCCACAAGGGTTCCGTTTTTTGCCATTTGGCTACGGAACCCTAAAAAGCACAGTAAATAGCATAGCGGGTATTACAAAGTACCCTACCATTGTGCTATGATTCTTCATGTTTTCTTGTAATTTTTTTGGTATTAATGTTTTTTTATTCCTAGACTTATTTACCACAATCTCCCGATATAGTGTTGATGTGACTATAAGTGACTGGAACACAAAGCCAAGGAGAACATGGCTCCCAAGTGCAGGTTCCGACACACACCGGTAGGTGTTTAGGCGATAGATTTTTAACCTAACCCGTTGGTAAACGGGTGGGACGCGCATCCTATAACTACTTAAGAAAAAAGAAAGAATTCCAGGAACTGTGAGTCAACTGATTAAGGGTAGTAGGTAGCTACCTAGTGGCTAGCTAGTCAGCCAGGTAGTTACTACAAAGTTTCCTAACACTGTACTGCAATAGTTTCCTCACTATTTTCCTTCACCGAAAGCTCAAGCTCATTGTAGATTAGAAAACGCTACTTTCGACACGGGCGGCGTACAGCTAATGAGTAATAATCGCCTATAATTTACTACATCGTGGTTCAAATGTAAGTATTATACTCGCACAAAACTCTAGTTGGAAAGCGGCTGAGCTCGTTCAGTCACACTCCGAGGCCCGCCTCCTCACACGACGACAATCATGACACGAACGCGGGGAATAATTGTATTTCACAACTATATTAATTACTATCAACCAGACCCGACCACCCGTTAATGAATGCATTCCATAAAATATAATTGGGTCTCGTGTGAAATTGACGCGCTTCACTTATTCACTGATATTAATTTTCTTGTAGGTTCAAGAAAAACAATATTTCTATAAGGTATATAATAAATATAAAATATTTATGAATAGCCAAATGAATTATGGAATTAATAACCTCCTCATTTTTTTGTGATATTTATTTAGTGTGTAGATATATCGAAATTCAAAAAAAGTTTGTTAGAAAGTTTGTTATAGCGAAAAGCTCTATTTCGAATATTTTTCATCTCTAAGTATCTTAATAAGAAATAAATAAACGAGGTCCTATTTATGACCTAAAAATAACAAATGGCTTTAAATTCAATTACCAATAATTGCTATTCAGAGAAAAATTGCAACATAGGTATTTAATAACCATACAATAAATTGTAAAAGGTATATTAATTAATAAAAAAAACTTATTCTATTGTAATAATATTATATGCAAGACTTCCTGCAGATGTGTCTGCATGTTCTGCAATTAGCAGATGTTTTACATATTTATAGTTTTAATTATAGTTATAGCGAAGTGTGAATAATTAAATATTTATTTATGCAACATACGGAAGTTTATCTGGAGGTATATTGTACTTCATAGTGTCATATTTTAAGTAAGTAAGTAAGAGTTCTTACTTTACTCAGTTGTGAGGAAATGAAGTGACAATAGAATGGCTCGTCCTTGGCGTCACGTAAACCATTTGTTTTTTATTCAATATGAGTGTTGTTTGACCAACAGAGTAATTAACACGTTCGTTATTTATAAGTGAGTGCCGCCGTAAGTATGTCATTGTGCATTTAAATTAAGTGAAATAACACAAAACACTCTAAGGATGTCACTAGAAGGAATAATAGTTATTTATGCAACTGTTGTATAATAAGGGGTCCCCTCATGTGATACTATTATCACACTCGTTTCGCTTCGTGTGATAAATCCACATTCGTGTTTTAATACCTAACTATTTACAGTTGCATACAAGACTTTATCTACACCCATGATCATTTTTGTAAACAACAAAGTTGGTGGGTTTTTGCGTTAAAATATCAATATGGAAAACGAGGAGCCTCCCAGGATAAAGGTAAGGACTTACCAGGAACTCCTATGGCAATCCAATGATTATGCGCACTATCACAAATCACAAAGTTCACATGCGTTTTTATCTGTAGCTTATTTCGTACTGCCTTTTTGCGGCGTTGCGGGGCGCGCGCCTTACGTTTTGTGATGCGTCGCCGAAGTATGTAGAATATTCCCGAAGCTCTTGTCTCGCTTACACATATGAGGTGGGAAAAGGAGAGGAATCGGGAAGTAGAGGCTCGTCATTGATACTCAATATGAGTAGGTTTTACTATAGATATTATTATAGGTATTTTGGCCTAAACATCCTCCGCCGCCTTGAGAATACGTAGTGTTCTCAAAAGAAAGAAAAAATAATTAATTATAAGAACTAATTACAGATTATAATAATTACTAAAATACTGAATATAAGATGCGGTATGATTAATTTTTATTGTGAGGGTAATGGACATAACTTGACAATGGGTCTTTTGAATGATCCATTTGAAGTTTTTACTAAAGCGACGCGGATATTTCCATCCTTGCCAGGATAAACTTGTGATATTATGCCCAACGGCCAACGTAAAGGGGGAATATCATCTTGATGTATAAGAACCACAGTACCAATCTTAATGTTATCTTTATCAATGAGCCATTTCTGTCTAACTTGAAGATTATGTAAATATTCTATACGCCATCTTTTCCAATAGCTACACACCATCTGATCTAATAATTGTTTCCGACAACGTAAAGATATGGTTTCCTCGGACACATTCTGAAGCGGCAATGAAGTCAATGGTGAAGCCATTATAAAGTGAGCGGGAATAAGAGGCTCCGGGTAGGGATCCTCAGATAAAATGCAAAGCGGTCTAGAATTTAAGACTGTTTCAATTTGGGTAAGAACAGTGAGGAGCTCTTCATATGTGAGGAGCTGCGAACCGATAACACGGTATAAATGAGTTTTAATCGATTTTATATTAGATTCCCACAATCCTCCGAAATGTGGGGCGCGGGGTGGAATCATTTTCCATTCAATGCGGTACTGATCGGTAAGTAGTTCTTGTAATTGAGCTTTAGCTCCGACAAAGTTAGTTCCGTTATCGGAGTAAAGAAAAGAAACAGGTCCTCGACGGGAAATGAATCGCTTAAAAGCGGAAATAAAAGTATCTGATGACACATCAGTTGCCAATTCGATGTGTACAGCTTTGGTTACTAAGCATATAAACAAACAAATATATGCCTTTTGGCTCTTTTGACCTCTGCGTCTACATAATGTTACTTTAATGGGTCCAGCATAGTCAACACCCGTATGCACAAACGCTTTGGTCTCCTGAACGCGGCAAGAGGGTAAATCAGCCATTTTTGGGCTGAGAAATGAAGGGGAATTTTTAAAACAAAAGTTACATGAATGTACTCTGTGTCTAATGACACTTCTAGCGGACAGTATCCAATATTTCTGGCGCAACAGTGAGCTCAGAAGATTGGCACCAGTATGGCAATGAGCACGGTGAAAATAGTCTATAATAAGATGAGTAACGTGGTCATGTTTAGGTAAAAGAGCGGGATGCTGAGCTTCATACGGAAGATTTGCATTTGAAAGTCTACCTCCAATTCTAATAATTTTATCTTGATCTATAAAGAGGTCAAGTTTTTTAAGAGGGGAAGATAATTTAACTTTTTGAATATTATTAAATAAATTTTGAAAATTAACTTGTTGTACAGAGCGTATTAAATATACTTCAGCTTTATTTAGCTCAGAAGCTGTGATGCGGCTGTGACCTTGATCACGAGAAATTATGCGAGAAAATCTAAGTATGTATACTATTATGCGTAATATTTTATTCCATGATGAGTATTTCAGAGCAAGCTCGTAAATTAAATTAGGCTCAACAGAAGCGGACGCGGTACAAGTAACAAGCGTTTTACTATTAAATTCAGGTAGGTCCTCACAGCATTCGGGACTAAATGGAGTGATAGGCCATTCTGAAACTGGATCTTTTAACCATTTCGGGCCGTGCCACCATAAGTGATGTGACACTAGCTACTCAGGTAAAATACCTCTAGAGAGACAGTCGCTAGGATTTTCTATACCACTAACGTGGTAGAAATGTTTTGGGTCAAGATTTTCTTGACATTTAGCAATGCGGTTACTAACGAAAACATTCCATCTATGTGGAGATGAATGTATCCATGACAGAGTAATTTTAGAATCGGAGAATGCGAATATATTATCAATAGCGGTTCGAGCACTATAAGTCTCATTATAACTAGCGCGTAGCTGTGGATCGCGTAGCTTGGTACGCTCCAAAGCAAGTAAACGGCGGTGAGCAACGGAACGGGAATCACCTAACACGTCAGGATCTTCACGAAAAGGTAACGCGGTGCAATATCTGCCTGCGGAGTCCCGTGAGAAGTTACGAGAGAACAGCTGTTCACACTCCTTTTCGGCCGAGCTCATAAATTTTTGCGCGGGAATTTCTTCGAGCTCCCAAAACTTAAGTAGGGAATCATCTAAAGAAATAGTAAGGTCATTGGGACCAGAAATGAAAAAAGTCGCGGTATTAAAATAAGTGGATGCATTTTTATTAATATTAGAGTTAGCGGGAACGTCGCCCATAAGAATATAACCGAACACGGTTTCAAGGGCAGAAGGAGCGGGAGGTGCAATAATTTTTTGACCTAACAATAAAAATGGGAACAATTGTGCCCCGAGAACTACTTCGACCTCTCCGGGGATGTGCCACAGAGGGTCAGCGAGCGGTAAGTTACCTAAATGTTGCACTATAGAAGTCTCAACATATTCAGTCGGTAACCTGTCAGTAATGCAATCAACGACAAGAGCGGTAATATTATAAAAATATTTTTTATTTTTCGCGGTTATTTTAAGTTGAACGTAGCCGTGAATAGGACGCGAAGTGGATCCTACACCCTTTATAAAAGAATTGCTAAGCGGTATTATATTTAAATTTAGTTGTTTACAACAGGCAGTTGTAATTATGTTGTTTTGAGACGCGTTATCTATTAAACATCTAACTGAAATATATTTATTGTCCTTATTAGACGCATAAACTTGAACGGTTGATAAAAGTACAGTAGTATGGGAAGGATTTAATTTATTAAAAGAATCGCGTTCGTTATCATTATTATTATCAACTCGCGCTCGGGTGCATAGCGACACCGGTTGAGGAGCGTCCGTAGCGTTAGAAGGAGACGCGGTCGAATGCGCGGGCGAGGCTGCGCACGGGAGCGGTCGCGGCGCGGCGCGGGCGGCGGCGGACGGCTGCGCGCAAAGCTGCGCGATGCGGTTATCGCTATTATCAAGACGCGCCGAGTGAGAGGGACGCGAGTCAGAAACTATTTGTTGCGATTGCGAATTGCTATCCAAATGCAAAAGAGAATGATGGTGTTTATTACAAGTTTTACAACTATACGACGACTTACACTGAGAAGCAGTATGCGTAAGGCTAAGGCAGTTTACACAGCCTCTTTTAGATTTAACAAAATCTAAACGATCTTTAGTATTAAGTGCTTTAAAAGAGGAACAATAAAAAATCTGATAGTGATCAGATTTATTACAAAATAAGCAAGTGCTTTTATTATTATTATCGCGTGCAAGGAAAGCATGGTGGACTGTGTTTGAATTACGCGGTTGAGACCGAGAAGCGGGCGGATTATTAAGGTTGCTACCGACTGGGGCGGTTCGCGCGGAGCCAGCAATTGGCGTAGAAGTGCGGTCTAATATTTTTACTTGCGATTTAATAAAATCAACAAAATCCTTATAAGAAGGAATTTCTTTATTCCTCATAAACATTTCAAAGGAAATAGCGGTTGCGGGATCTAACTTCTTTAAAGCTAAAGAAAGTAAGATAAAATCTTTCATATCTTCAATACCTAACTGTTCCAAAGCAGATACAGAAGCGTGGAAAGTTTCAATGAACGTATTTAAAGACGCGGAATTATTTAATGCGGGTTTAATATTGAATAAATTAGACATGTAGTGTGAGCCTAATGCTCTTTTATCTTGATATTTTTGAACTAAGCTGTCCCAAATAGAATTATAATTATCACCGGACGGTATAATACCTGCCGTGATTTTTAAAGCATTTCCTGTTAATTTACCTACAAGATATTGTACTCTTTGAGAATTCGAAAGATCAGGATTTGAATGTATATTAGATTTAAAAGATTCAAAGAAGACGGGCCAATTTTCTATTTTTCCATCAAATGACGGAATTTGAATTGGTGGTAGTTTGATACGACCTTTATATTGGGACGGAATAGTATTCTGCGCGGACACATTCGACGTAATATTTGTCTTACTGACGATAAGAGAACCAACCCTTTCTATTCGGGTGTACACTGTATCAAAGGAAATCATTTTTTTATAATCAATCTTATATTCTGGATCAAGTTGCATATTTAACGCGTTAATTGTATCTAAATTGGCACTAAATTCATGACGAATTGTACTAATAATTTCAGTGTCCGCCATGAATGTCTCTGAGGAACGAAGGTCTGCACTCGCGGACGTGGAAATATTCTTAGAAGAATCATATAAGAACGATAATTGTTCAAAAATAGCTTCATTTTTAGCTTCCAATATTTTAATTTTAGTTTCAATAGCTTCCATTGTGAAAGATTGCGTAATAATAAATTGCAAAATTACCTAATTAAAGTAAAATGACGTAGGTAAGTAGGTAGGTATATCCAACAGTTTAGGCACCTACCTATATAGGTATGAAAGTTTATTTCAAGTCGACAGACAAGGCTCATAGAATGCAATTATATGCGTAGTAATAGTACAAATAGTAAGTACGTATTGCGGTTATTAGTACACCATATGATTTCGTATAATAAGATACGAATCGGTACCTATAAAATCTAAGTCCTAAAAATATGGAGGAGCGGCGGCGGTATTGAATACCTAACTACTTTTTATCACGATTGGCGTGGTAAAAATGGCGGGAGTACGAAATATCGTATTTATATAGTCTAAAACCTATTTATGAGGTATAAGACTTGCGTATTATGAGGTATATACCTATTTAGAGGCATAAAACCTATAGAAAGCGGGAAATTATACGTGATTTGATATGAAATTAAATTACTGTAATGGCTGACTCAAAATGAATCCGCTCGAAGGCGTACCAGAAAAAATGGTGGGTTTTTGCGTTAAAATATCAATATGGAAAACGAGGAGCCTCCCAGGATAAAGGTAAGGACTTACCAGGAACTCCTATGGCAATCCAATGATTATGCGCACTATCACAAATCACAAAGTTCACATGCGTTTTTATCTGTAGCTTATTTCGTACTGCCTTTTTGCGGCGTTGCGGGGCGCGCGCCTTACGTTTTGTGATGCGTCGCCGAAGTATGTAGAATATTCCCGAAGCTCTTGTCTCGCTTACACATATGAGGTGGGAAAAGGAGAGGAATCGGGAAGTAGAGGCTCGTCATTGATACTCAATATGAGTAGGTTTTACTATAGATATTATTATAGGTATTTTGGCCTAAACAAAAGTAATAAATTTCTGCAATTCTAATATCGAACCAAAATGGCAGGATACGACGTGAATTCGAATAACCTCTAAGTTTTTTTTTAATTACGGCGCTGTGGGCGTGAACTCGCCTGCATAAAAATGATCTTTTTTGAAATTCATAAGAATACCACGGAGAATGTGGCTGTTTCATGAGGAAGGAATGGACCGAAAAAGCAAAAAGAAAAGGAGTTGCATAATGAAATTCAGTACAACATTATAACACTGTTTTGGATGATATAATGGTTAACATGACACTGGATGTTTTAATGTTGGCAATAAGCTAACTGTTTCAGGAACTTTAATAGAGGATTTATAGCATGGGTGTAGATAAAATAAAATATTTGACAGACATCAAATGATTCATAAAAATCTGTATTGTTTCAGAAACTGTTTGAATGAGAGATGAGAAACTGATTGATTGTCAGATACACGCAAAGCTCAAAAAGTATGGGCACTTTTTCATGCTTTTTATCAAAGGCAAATCAGAAACAGAATCTGATTCGTCAGAGTCACACATTTTGTAACTTCTTCCTTTGTATCTACTGATACTGATGATTTTTCTTAGCGGGATTTGTAGAACTGTGTAGAAATGACGTAAGGAAAATCCCTTTTCCCGTAAATCAGTACAGTATTATCGAGTTGCAATAAAAATAAGGATTAAGTGTAGGTACTTGACTCAACATTTGAATTCATCAAACTTTTCTCAATAAACATGCCACATGTATTGACAAAAAACAACATCGATTGACAAGTCACGAGGATACGACGTTCAGAACGAGTGTCACACCTACATACGGTCCAAATAGTTGTCAAGTATTTATATTCCATAAGCGCGCGTCTCGGGTAAACGAGCCATTAGCAACGTGGCGTATGACACGGTTCCGTAGCATTCAACGAAAGTGATGAGAATTTATAATAATTTCACGTGTTTCGTATTAATTGAAACATCCTATATGTGTCAGTGAATAATGTAGATTTATCGACGTTACTGGCCAAACGCTATTTTAAACACCACTTTCAGGAAAAAAATACTGAATGAAAACGTAATTAATCCTACTGACTTATGTCAGTAGGATTAATTACGCATTTTTTATAAAGCATTAATTACGCATTTATTATTAAATGCGAAAGTACCTAAGTTCATCTATTTATTAACTTTTAACGCTTCAAAGACATGCAGGTAGATCATAACTTGGAATAACTAATGGTACTTTTTTATCCCTGGAAAACATTAGATCCTGGTGTTCAACAAATAATACAATAGCTAAACTTCATGTTATAAGTTTTTCAAAAATGTCTGTACTTTTTTCTTGTAGTTTTCAAGCAACATGATAATGAATTAATTTACTTAGTACTATAAGCTACTATCGAAAAGACCCATCACTATAAATAGCCATTTTATAATCAGTTAATTGATCAGCATACTGTAAGCTAACGTAGTTTTCCCAAGGGATAAGGTACATCATAGTGTTCTTCAAGAGAGGGTACCTATTTTGAGGTTTTTGTAGATTCGGCTATGCGCTATTGATACCCCGACGAGGCAAGCATTTTTAGGCTACGGTAACTGCTTACCCAGCCGGGCCGTTTGCTACCTGCTGGGCTTGAAATCAGATGGCCGATTATAAAGAATGTCCCAAGACTTTTATTTTATTTATTTAATCAGCCTGTAATCTATTACATCGCAAACTGTTCAAAGATACAGCGTGTCTCTAACTACTGACCATTTATAGCCAATGTTGAGTTTTATGTTGATGTGAGTGGCGGCCGTCGCCTGTCAACATTCATTATATTCGTCAAGTATCCACTTGATTGCACCACCTCACCACCTCGCCACCACGCCACCTCGCCACCACGCCCGCCGCTAATCGCGTCTAAGTCAACCTAATAAAAACATATATTTGCTAATTGACAAAGTGTAAGTACATACATATTTAGCACTAGTTTGCAATTAAAAATTTTACTTGTATGTTGAGATGATTGATTGCCAATCGACTATTCATTCATTAGTTGCGTGGACACTTGGATATAAATTAAATCAAAATTCCACAAAACTAATTATGATTTTTAATTTTTAAGAGAGCATAGCTTTTTTTCACTCAAAGAGCAGCTCGACCGGGAAAGTACCTCCACCTTACAGAATACCGCAGCCAAATAACTTTATGTTGTGTTCCTGCGCGTGAGTAAGGTCGCCAGAGCTCATTGGGGAGAGGGGTCGGTAACACAGTCATGTATGATGCCTCGTGTTTTGCAAGCGTCCATTTGACTATGGTAACCGCTTACCATCACGTGGACCGTATCCTTGTTTACTGACATACCTTTGGTTCTAATAAAATAACCGTAATAGGTAATATTCCCTGGGATATTCTTCGCATCTTATCTCAAACACAGCAAAAAAATAAGAAAAAAAAAACCGTAGCCTATGGATGCTTGCAACACCAGGGGTATCACTCGTGCGTTGCCGACCCTGAAGAAATCTCTTCACACCCTTTATGAAGAACCCCATGCTGTACTCCATTGGGAAAACCACGGCGGGGAGCTCATTCCACAGTCCGAGCGTCCGCGGAAGAAAACTCCTTTGAGCCCGCACAGTTCGAAACAATTCTGGTTTCAATGTGTGTGGATGGACTCCCCGTCTATAGCGAGAGTTGTCTTCACGAATATCTGACAAATAATGAATAAAGGGGACACTTAATTTTAATTTCACCTAAGTTTAGTCTGATACGATAATGTAGGTACCACCTACTGTGAAAAATACTTAACAAACTGAACTAAACAGGGTGGGGCCTTAGTTCTTATTTGGACAACTTGTTCAAATTAGATTTATCTAGAGAATTCTGCCTACTTTTTGTTCGACCGCTTCAACGATAGCATTTTTAATTAAAATGCCTTCAATTAATTGCTAGAGTCATTAAAGTGGGCTGGAATCATTTGACCGAATAAATGAAACGAATGCCGCCCGCCGTGCGATTTACCATTTTTAGACTTCACGTTTTAGACTTGGCTATTTTAATGAGCTTTTTACAATTACCATACGCACTTTGAAATTGTGAAATGATACTATCTGCTAATTACTATGATACAGCCCTTTGAGACAAAGAGTCTCATATGTTTTCTAGGTGTAGGTGTGGGTGTACATTTATAATGTTATGCATGCGATTAATTATATTAAATGATGCTAGGGTAATTAGTTAGTGCGTGTATGTGTAGTGGGACAATAGTGCAGTGTGGGCGGGTTGCGCGGGAGTGGCTCCTCCCCGCGAGCGGGAGTGTCGCGGGCGCTGGCGCGGGCGCGGGCGCGGGCGCGGGAACGTGCCGCCATGCGCCTGAGCCGCGCGTCCAACCAACATGACAGCTTCACTTCACTTCACTACTGGATCACTGAACAAGTATCAACGCATCGCTCTATTCTCGTAAATGGTGGACATGCAATATGGTGGGGTTTACTTGTCACTGAAAGCTTATATTAGATAGGCGTTTCTATTTCAATCTCACAGTTGTGAACTTGTGATATAGCATAGTAGAGTCGCTCTCAAGTCCAATTGAAGGCATCGGCAGGTGTTGAGCGGTTTTATAGTTTCTTAGTAAAGTATTCCTACACCAAAACTTACTTAAAAACTTCGAAGCTGTAAGAAATTGGATTCTTATTAGTAATAAGAATTCAATGAAGGTAATAAACGATGTTGGAGACATTCTTGACCAAAGATTTTCTAAAATCAACCTACAACCATCAACTCTGAATAAAAGCCTTTTCTAACTTGTTACGCTATCTGTCTTATCAGAACCTCATATTTCTGAATATCAGAAATTATATGAGTAACCGTGACAAAAAGCTGCAACTGTTTCTCACTCAGAAGTAGAGTCTACTATAATAATAATTTATTTATTTCACATGATAAGGATACAAAAATACATTGATAGCCCTAGCTCCTAAACTATTATTTTTCATAGGACACTGTTGACTTCCCATGCAGTGGTTAGCAATAATAAACAATGTGGAATCTATTAACCAATGTTCGTTATAAATAAAATATTATCTCCAACATTTTTTTTTGATAAACATCTTAGTGGTAGATCCAGGCAGTTATTATAGCACTATGATCGTGTGAGGTCAGCTGGCCCCGAGCTACCCGGGCGGCGCGGCGGCGCGGGCGGCGCGGGCGGCGGCGGCGCTCCAACCTCGCCAAATTGATTCCCCATGACTTCACCTCGGACTTCGCGGTTACATCACCGTGAAAATAAACACTTTATGTCATAAATATGTATTTTAACTAATAAATTAAATATTCTAGTTAGATTTAAGCAATTTGTTTTTCTGATTGGATTTGATTTACAAACAAATATCTACTTATAAAAATACAATAAATATAACTTACATCAAACTAACCTAAATAATAGAAAAATATAAATAATTTGCAGTTCCTATTAATATATTTATATTAAACTCGATATTAAAAATAAAATAAAGAGTTTAGATCACTACCCGTGGGTAATGTGCCCAGAAGGCTACCAGCATTACCTCGTTGGATATTGTTTATTTTCTTTATCTAGTTAGATTCTATAGAAAGTCAAGTGAAATGGAATTGGTCAGTTTCTCTTAAATTGATTCTACGATTGGTTATTTGTCATTGATGTTCCAAAAGTTCAATAGGTACTTTACCAAAATAATATAGAGCAGTACATATTTTTTCAGGATTTGGGATTAAGTTAATTTTGAATATTAATTCCATCACTGCGAGAACAGATAACTATATGAATTACAAAATATCCAAAATATTTTTTATGCTTTAAATTACAAGACATCAAAACTAAAAAGTGGTTCAAAACTGAAAAACTTGACTGAATAATTCTGTTGAAAATTGTTTTGTAAACTCACGTTATAAAGCTTTAAATAGAACCTACAAATATCAGTCAAATGGTTAGTGGGTAAGTTAGTAAGTTAGTAATGGATAAATATTAATATTATGTATTAGCTTGGCGACAGAGAATTATGTAATGAATAATAATTTCATAGTTTGAAATGAATGTTATGAATTATCAATTACAATGGACGTGTATGCCATTCAATAAAGGTTTATAATTGATGTATTGTTGCTATGTGGAGCCTGACATTACATACACTTGATTGTTTTTTATTTCATGGAGTCAGTAATGGTTGGTTACCTACGAATGCTTTGTGACAATTTTCTTTAAAGCGTATTACGTAAAAAAGCTAAGCAGGTTTTTAGTGTTTTCTTTTTTCAAAAAAATAAAAAACAATGAAGGTCTGTCCATAAAAACAGGATCTTATTTTGCCGCATCTTCGATTTGGCCTAGCGTGATCAGAAATGTATCTTAATAAAAAATCAATCCCTAACACCATAAGTTGAGGTCTAATGATACTTATACTCAATAATTTGAGCAACAGTACAAACACTAGTTCAAAACCTACGTCTAAGAAGCAGTCATCATACATCTCATGTATGTAATACCTATTATATGATGTCATACACAATTACTCAAGTGTTATGTTTAGCTGTCAGTATAGGTAGTATACAAAATGAGAGATTCAGCCCGCGGCGTCGCCCGCGCCGACGCAAGGGACGCGTCGGCTAAATCGCCGCGGAGTCATTACTTATACTTATATATACTGTCATCAGTCATGTTCCCATAGTACCTATACATGTTTGTAAATAATAAGTGGCCCAAAACTAATTTATAAATGTTTTAGTTTGAAAAAATAGCTTTGAGCACTATTTGTCCATGTAAACTATCGTTCGCGTAATATCCTAAATAGGGCTCCGAAGGTTTCTCTTGATGTATTTAATTAGTTATTACGTTTTATTATAATTCAATGTTTTTCTTTGGGAGTAGAGTTGCTAGCTAAACTATAACATCCTTATAATTCAGTTCAGATTGTCGAGCTAGAGCTCGGTTAGCCGACGGCAATTGCTACCGATTTTCATAAATAAATAGACGATTAGGATATACTTAGCTGTGGTAACTAACAAAATATTAACTGATACTTTTAAATAAATAAATAAATATCCTGGGACATTCCTCACACACGGTCATCTGATCCCAAACTAAGCAGAGCTTGTACTATGGAAACCAGATAACTGATATGATACATATACTACTTTTTGTTTGTAAATATGTACATACTTAATATACATAATTACACCCAGACTCAGTAATATCAGTCAATAATTATCATAGCAAGTTATTTAGTTTATAAATATCACTTTAGGAAATAGGTTGCACAAATAAGATAACTGGAACAAGTTCAGGTGCTGAAATACTGACATTGAATTAAATATTCATTAGCGTGAAATATAGTTGACATATTTTTAAATTACTTTCGAAACGTAATATGATTTTTATTATTTTTCAAACCGTGGAATTTTCAATGAGATCACCATTCAAAATTTGTTACTTTTTACTACAAATGAAATAAAGATAATGCTACATTGAAGGTTTGGCAAGAATTACTTTTAAGACAATCTTCCGCCCCCGTTTCTCCAGAGAACAAAGATATAATGTTTCCTTTGTTTTATTTTAATACAAATCCGTTTAGCTATTACCTATGGCGTAATTGAGTAAGAAATTGTATCAACACGAATTTTAGCAATAACAACTATAATTATTAAAAAGACGGACTACAAGAAGGACTACTTGAAAAAATAAACGTAAAGTAGAGACGTCTTTTAGCGGGTCAATATGAGACCGAGAACTAAAATGTTTTTTTTTTTTTTTTTTTTACTGTTTATAGGCCTGTGTTTGACAGCAATCTCACCATGGTAAGTGATGATGCGGCCGAAGGTGGTAAGCACACAAAGCCTAGAAGGATCTGGCTCTCAAGGGCAGCTATCGGAACACACCGAAAGGTGCTTGGCGACAGATTTTCAACTTGAGGGTGGTAGCCAGCCAGGCGGGTACTACAAAGTACCCTACCACCGTGCTATGGTTTCCTCACGATGTTTTCCTTCACCGAAAGCTCAAGCTCATTGTAGGATTCGAACCCGGGACCTTCATCTCGGTATCCGACGTCACTACCACTGAGCTATCATCGCCTTAAAATTCGTTCTATGTCTAAATACATAATTGGACTGTTTTACAAAAACCTTAAACCGACTTCAAAGTACACTAAGAAGTAATCAAATCCTGATCTGCTGACACATCCAAACGGGAAGCGTACCCTTACAAATAAAAAAAGATTTTTCCAAATCGGTTAATAAATGACGCAGTTATGAGGTAACAAACATTAAAAAAAAATACCTTCGAATTGAGAACCTCCTCCTTTTTTTGAAGTCGGTTAAAAAAGCAGAATTATGTCTAAATAATATTGAACGTCCAGCTCACATTGTCAATCCATTTGGAGAGCTAATGGCTCTATTTGTAGAGTACTTATCATTCAGTTTAATACAAGTGGTTTGAATTTAGTATCATACGAAATTAATTATATGAATGTCATTATATTATTGCAAATATATTATGTACCTATATAGACGCGGCGGCGGTGCGGCGGCGGCGCGGCGGCGGCCAGCTGACTGCCTCTCGCTAAATTATACCGATCGGCTGCGCTCGCGCAAGCTGTTCAAATTGATTGCATATGGAAAAATTTAAATAAAATGAAACTGTATGAATTATGGTACTCACAATGGATCCTAAAATTAGATAGTTCAGCATATTCTTCTATGATTTCAGCGTGCTTGAATTAATAACTATAAATAACATTCATATCCAAATAATTATATAACTATAAAACATTCCAATAATAATCTATATATCCTATTTTATTAATATATGTCCTATTTTAATAGCCTAAAAGTGCAGCTTAACATTAAATTATCTTGAAAATATATAACTATTTAAAATGACTTATGCTCATTTTCATGTAAGTATTACACGAAGATTAAATTTTGAGTGTAGGTGTAAAGACGGTTAAAGATTTTTTTGTTCTACTGTATTTTTAGCTAAGTATTTTCTTTATTTCATTTTTCCTAGCACAACTACTTCCTCCTTTAGGTAATCTTCAAAAACATCACAACTTATAAATTTCATAATTTCCTTAGGTACGTGGGTACTTGTTCAGTCAAGGGATCGTAGCGCTTACGCGGAGATCGCACGGTCATTAATTTAACGATATTTGGTCATCCCATAGGTATTATTAGGTGGGTATAAGTGGCGGCGCGGGCGCTGCGCCGCGGGCGACCGCGGACTTACCAACCTCACTCGATGTACAGTTTATATATTTATATCTATGATATAACAATGCTAATCTACAGTATTACCTAGAATTTACTTATGTTCTTTTTATAATGAGCGGTGCTATAGAAATGCAGTATGCAGGTATAAAGCAAAAACAAAAACACTGAAGAATTTGCCTTAAGAAAACTTATACCCTCTTATTAATAAATAAGGTGTAAGTCAGTCTTGTAATAACCAGGTATTAAGATAGCCTCATCCCTTTTTGTTTATATGACATTAGAAAGTGACGGATATGTTTTAATCCTAGGTTTAACTACACTTGACTTACACCTTATTTATTAATAAGACAGATAGGGTATAGAATTTTCTTTTAATTATTTTTTATCTGATCTAAGTTAGTAATTGCAATATTATTGGATTTTTATTATTGAACGGTTACTAAAACAAAGTTTAAAAAGGAGTGTAGAATTGTACTAATCTTTATTGCAAAAATAATCTTAACATTATTTATGTGACTGAAGATGTTTTTATCTGAAGTGTAAAAAGCAAGTGCTCCTGATTGTGATAGACCACCGTGGACATTACTAATACCAGGGGGGATTGTGGTAGTGGACCCAGACAGACCTAAAGACTAAATTGAATATACTGTACTAACTGTTGTCCAATCAAAACTAAGAAAGTAATTAATAAACTTCAATTATGTAACTGGGCAACTAAAGGAATCAGGAAGAGTAGGGATAACATGTATGATCTTTACCATCAGAGATCTTACAATAGTAATGAAAACTTTCATACACATGTTAGAAACTATTCCAAGATATTTAAACAGGTTTGTATTCGAGCAAAGGCCATCTACATAGGCAATAGGGTAAATAGTTCTAATAATAAAATTAAAACAGTATGGCAGATTATTAATACAGAGACTGGTAAAAATAAAATCAAAGATAATACTTTTTCTCTTAAAATTAATGATAAATTAATCTCAGATAAATTAGAAGTAGCATCTGCTTTTGAAACTTTTTTCTCAAATATACCTATGGAGGCTACTAAAAATCTTGCTTCGTCTTCCACGTTAGCAGAATCGATTTTACAGAATAATTTTCAACAAAACATTCCAGACTTCGCATTCACCCAGGTTAACGACTATGACATTATCACGGCTTTCAAGTCGCTAAATATGAAAAATACGGAAGACTTATGGGGTTTATCAGTTAAGGTTATACAGTCAATTATTTTCAATATTGCCCCTATTTTAGCCCTAATCTTTAACCAATGTCTCGAACAGGGCAACTTTCCTGACTTAATGAAATACAGCAAAATTGTTCCAATCTTTAAATCAGGATGTAAAAACAATCCCTCAGATTACAGACCTGTCTCAGTACTTCCTGCATTAAGTAAGATTTTTGAAAAGATTGTGCTAAACCAAATGTTAAGGCATTTTAATAACCACAAGATACTCCATGATGATCAGTTCGGTTTTACAAGAGGTAAGTCCACTACGGATGCGGGAGCTAAACTTATTGAGCATGTTTTTCAGGCCTGGGAGTGCTCACACGATGCTATTGGTATCTTTTGTGATCTCTCCAAGGCATTTGATTGCGTAGATCACCAAACGCTAGCTCTTAAACTTAAGTTATACGGAATTCGCGGAGTGGCCTTCGATCATGTGGTTTCCTATCTTTCAGGGCGCCAACAAAAAGTAGGAATCAATGGTAGTGTGTCATCGGGATCCTTAGTCAAATTAGGCGTACCTCAAGGTTCGATTTTAGGCCCATTTCTATTTCTAGTTTACATAAATGACCTACCCTACATGGTGAAAGAACTATCAGATGTCGTTTTGTTTGCAGATGATACGTCTCTGATATTTAAAGTAGATAGAAAAGACAAAGACCTTTTAAAAGTTAACCGCGCTCTGAAAACTGTGTCTCAATGGTTTGCTGCCAACAATCTTATGCTAAATTCTAAAAAAACTAAATGTATAAGATTTTCATTACCAAATGTACCAAAAGTTGATACCAATGTTATTGTGGACGGTAGTAAACTTAATGTAGTAGATAAGACTGTTTTTCTTGGTCTGACCATAGACTGTAGATTGCAGTGGGGTGCTCACCTGGAAGCCTTAGGTGGTAAACTGAGCTCCGCTGCTTTTGCAGTCAGCAAAATAAGGCAACTGACGGACATTAATACAGCCAGATTAATTTATTTTGCATATTTTCATAGTCTTATGTCTTACGGTCTTTTGCTGTGGG
The DNA here is from genome assembly GCA_951394255.1 of Polyploca ridens. Classification (NCBI taxonomy): domain Eukaryota; kingdom Metazoa; phylum Arthropoda; class Insecta; order Lepidoptera; family Drepanidae; genus Polyploca; species Polyploca ridens. The sequence goes on from OX596250.1 coordinate 17,984,770, forward strand.
GCTCTGCCGCAGACTTGGAATCAATTTTTGTATTGCAAAAAAGGGCAATTCGCGCCATCTACTGTTTGGGTTCTCGCGAGTCTCTGCGAAAGGTATTTCCGGAAATTAATATATTAACTTTGCCCTCTCAGTACATTTTTGAAAATATTATGTATGTTCGTAAAAACATTAATTTGTTTCCAGTCAATTGTGATTATCATGATAGAAACACTAGAAACAATGACAAAATAACTGTGCCAAGATTTAGATTAGCTAAAGTAAATAAGTCCTTTCTTGGGAATTGTATCCGATTTTACAATAAAATTCCTCGTAGCGTGACCAGTATGTCCTTTTTTAAATTTAAGGAATATATCAAAAAGCGGTTGTTGAGTAGGGCCTATTATAAAGTGTCTCACTATATTGACGACAAGGATGTATGGAAGTAGCTTCTCTCTGCACCTGCTTCACTTAGCAGCTAGTTCAAGGTCCATTTTAATTCAAAGTACCTATGTTATAATTATTATAAGTTATGTTTTTTTTTTTAAGTTACAGATAATTACTTATTGTAATTAATTCAATTCAATGTTCTTCGTTTATTTGTTTTGATATAAATTCATCGATATATTATGTCTGTCTAATTGTTATATTCTATTCCATATAAATTATATTTAATCTAATGTTGTAAATAGTCACAGTGATAACAAATTGTGTGTTTAGTATTTTCCCTTTAGTAATTTTTTATTTCTAAGGCAGACTTAAGTAAGTCATGCTCACTTTAAGGTCTCTGCTTGCGGCGGCGTCGTGTGACGGGTCGCTCACTTCCCTCCAATATGGCGAGGAGGGCGATGGCTGCCACACGCGTCATACTTGTGAACAGGTGCTGCTTGTGGGGGCTGGTCTGCTTAAGTTTGCCATTTATTTATTTACTTATTAAATATAGATTCAGACTACTTTGTAGTTTTGCCGCCTCGCCGGGGCACGCAATTGTTGTCAGTGCGATTAGAATGTAAATATTATGTAATGAATCTAAGCTTGTTTTGAAAAGAGTAATTGCTGAGTTTATTGCCGGCTCTTCTCAGCAAATGCAACCTTCCGAACCGGTATTAGAGTATTAGATTCAGACTTTTCATAAGTGCCTGCGAAGGTCTATTTGAATAAATGATTTTGAATTTTGAATTTTGAATTTTGAATTTTAACATAACTTAAGATAATATTTATATTAGATATGCTTGTCTTATTAGTTATTCAAACATCTATTAAAGCAATAGGAAACGAAATTCATACGAAATCTCGAACATATTATTTTCTTTTTTAAACTACTTTCAAGGAAGACCCTAATTTGGTCACACTAAATAAATGCAAAGTAAATGCCTCCTATACATGTAGACCTACCTATACGTGCAGATGTTATCTGTGTGAGTGTGAGTGCCGGCCATCGATCGTTGGAACGGATCGATCGGTCACGCGTCGCGCAAATTGAAAATATCTTACACAACTTGAGGCTAAAACGTTTTGCTTCAAACGAAGGATATTGTAAACGTAAATATCGCATGCGTGCCAATATCATAACATACATATAGCAAATTTTCAGGTTCTACAAGGATATTATTACTATTGAAAAAAGTTTAAATGTAAGAATTATATTGATAGACTAGCTTCTGCTCGCGGCTTCGCCCGCATGGCCTACAGGAATCAAATGACATATTTTTCTACAACAATAAAACAAAACAAAACAACTTCATCCCGCTTCGAGGGTGGAATTATTAAAAACGCTGAGACACGTATACATTAATTTTCAATCTTCAGCCTAAACACAAAATTTGAAGATCCTAACTTCGAAACGGACTTTAGGGGTGGAATTTCGAAAAACCTTTTCTTAGTCTTCACAAAGAATATACCCTCTAAATTTTATGTCTCTAGGATCAGTGGTTTAGGCTGTGCGTTGATATATCAGTCAATCAGTCAGTCAGGACTTTGAATTTTATATATATAGATTGAGCGTGAAAGAATTAAACTTTTAAAATGTGATGGGTTGAATTTTGTAACATAATATTAAAAGTTACATGCCTATGTAAAATCCGGTTAACAATAATAACAATTTCAGCACCAGTGAGAAACGTATTTTTCCAAAATCTTGAAGGAGAATAGGTAAAAAAGACATCATTTTACTATAAAGTTTTACGCGTAAGTGATCACAATCTGTGTGAATATTTCAAGGTGTAAGTTTTACAATAATGCTCAATCTTATTAGATCAAATTTATGAGAATATAGTATTTGCGATTTAAAATTGAAGTAAAAGATTTTAAGCATCGCAAACCGAAAATACCGACATAATAATATATCCTGGGGCGTTCTTCACACAAGGCTGTCTGACCAAAAAATAAGCAGAGCTTGTAGTATACACACCTCATATTAGATAAAATACTTTCTTTTTTACAAGCTTTTATTTAACTTGCAATGTATGTATGTATGTTTGTTCGTTCGGGTGGAATCTTGCAAGTCGAATTTCACCCACTTCCAGTGGTCGGATTGACTTGATATTTGGTGCACATTAGTAGTTATATTGGAAGACAATGGAAGTACAGTCAACAAAAAGTACAGTCACCAAAAATGCTTGTATTAAAAATGAAATTTTTATCAAAAACTTATTCATACATTTTTATATAGGTAGCTAATTACACCCGCATTCAGAACAAGCAGACATATTCATGCACATATTTTTACCTCCTAGGGATCCTGGGGATCGAAACGACGACCTGCCAACTTGTCCTTCTAGTGCTCGTAGAATATGAAAATATAAAAGCTGTAATATTTTACAAATAATATCCCCGTGTACACAAACTCAGTCTCCCACTATCAAAGCTGGTTGTACCTACTTAAATAATGACAATATAAATAGAGCTTGTGCAACCCCAGTGTCCTCAGCAACTAATATGTTTGCCCGGCGTCCCCTGTTTACCCAACACTAGCACTAACACTGCTCTTTTATGAGTCTCGCCCAATGGAAGCTTTCAATACGATTGGAAGCCAATAAGACACTGATACGCTTTTCTTGTTCGATACTTTTATGAAGATTTTATCTTATTTGTTATTTGGATATTCAAATATTTGAAATATAGCACATTTATGTGAACGTTATTGTGTGGAAATATATTGTAATAAATAAATTTGAATAGATAAAGACTCAATTAACTTTACAACTATTAATCAATAGTGGCAATTAAAATCTAGAACTAGTACAGTATAGTTTTCAAATAAAATGTTTAAATTGTGGAAAATATTAATTATTATAAAACCTATTCCAGTTGAATAAACCAATCCAATAGAGCAGGTTCAGGTAGAGTATGAAACGGTAAATTAAGTGTGCGTCTAAAGCAAAATAACATATCTTAGAATTGAAATTTACCCAAGTAAATAATGTTTAAATGAAAAAATATTTTTATAGGGTTATTTTCATTATATAACGCAGGGGTTCACTCTGAGTAAAAACATAATGGAATGAAAATTCCTCTATGAAAATAAATCACAAAGCTACTTACGTCTATTATTAATTAATTTTCGTTTTTATTCGTTCATGGTGTATCTAATTAATAAATAATATTACTAACGTATGACCTAGGGCTGATACTAACGATTTTTTAAAATATCCTATACCTACTTTACGAGTTATTTAGATTAGAAGCGTTAGTTCATTTTTGATCCGTGAAACACGCCTCTCATGCCACGCGAATATTAGACATAAATTTGTTTTATCTGCTCATGCTGCATTTTTTGGCGTTATATGCGCTCTTAATAAAAAAAGCATGTTTTAAATAATCACCAACATATAAAAAATTATAGCTTTAAGATAGGTAAAGTCGATAGCACTAGGCGAGAAGCTAACGTGAGAGCGCCACTAGTAACTTCACCCGAGGTTTTGCGCCGCGCCTTTCTTTCAACCCTCTGTGCAGGCAGACCGCAGGGTGGCAGGGGTGCCTCGCATCGCAGTACTGCTACGCGACAATAGATAGCGTACTATAATATTTTAACTTAAAAAATAAACTTGAGTTTACTCTTTCAATTTAATTTTCGGAGTGATGAAACAGTCCTTCGAAATGTATCTTCTAAACATTTTATATAGCTACTGAATATAATAACCTATATAGTACAGATTAGTTTAATAGATAGGTATATCTAGGTACATTAAAGATATAAAACTTCAAGCGTAGCGTTTATCCGAACATAAAAGTTTAAAATTAAAGTTCAATCAATTAATAAAGATTCTAATTTAATCGTCAGCATCTTTCTACTTTTTATTCAATCAACAATTAACAATATATTAAGAAATGCAACTTCATTTTTTACTAAACAATAATATTTATTTATTTTACAAGTTTCTAGTTCGTCTACTCGGCAATAGATGGCACTAGTAGTATCGTCGGGCGCTATATCAACTCCACATGCGGCCGGCGCGGCCGCGGCGCCTCGCTCGTTCATAATGGCTCATAATATGAATATTATAACTCTTTCCATTGATGCCTCAACATTATACATGTTGGATCACCAACACGTGCTATAATTACCATTATTCATATTAATTTTCATAATTGCCACTTAGATATTCTAAAGACATGTTTTTGAGTGATATACGTAATCAAACATTTGCTATGCCTTTTTTTTTCATTTCGTAACGTATTTGGCCGAGAAATCAGATATAATTTATTACAAATAATTATTTATTTATTTAGTTACTGAGGAATAGAAAGTCTCCTATTTACTATTAAGATTATTAATTCGATCAATTTCAAAAATATTCTAATCAGATAAAATCAGGTCATCAGTTTTTCTGGTCATCAACTCATGACCAGAAAAACAGAAAGTTACTACTACGAAATACTAATTAATACATTAAATAAACTTTCTTTTTTACCGATATTAGGTACGGCATATTTTTGGAAGAGGATACTCTAGTTGTATATTTTAATAAATGATATTTTTTTTAATAAATTAATAAAATTGGGTGTCGTAAGTTACGTCTCGTCACATTCATTTTAATTTTATTCATTTTTATTTTATACAGTCATTAGAATAAATCGTTATTTTATAAAAACAATTATTTAGAATAGTAACAACAACACAAAGACTGAATGTTGTTATTGAAGTAAATAGAGTAATTAACAAATAATAATAATAGGCTAGTGATACTTCCTAAATGATTTTATGAACTCCTGGCTCCCAAACAGAGTTAAAACTTGTATCTTGGGAGTCAGTGGTTCTTTGACAGTATTTACTGTTAGCCTTTTAGATTTTATTAAGATAATCTGTTTTAAAAAAAAATTAAAGGTTTATGTTGTAAAAAAAATACGAAAGACCAAAAAGGTAAAATTCTGTATTGCATTACTTTTAACTTGCATACAAAGTAAAGAAGGGTACAAAATAATATGGTTTTGTGATTTTTATACTATTTTATATGAAAGAGAGGAAATACTTATAGGTAATAAACAAATATAAACTAAATGCTGGAAAACAAATCCACCTTTTTTATATTTAGAGATGCTCCTGCATCATAACTAGAAGGTTTTATATACGAATGTAAAGATTCACTCATTTAATGACCTTTAAATCCTAACAATATTAATAATCATAACAAAAAAAAATTAATAGGTAGTTATTTTACATTATAAATTCTTTCTTACTTACTTAATCTGTTTAAATATATTTCTTTTAAAGTGATAATAAATGGATTTATAATTTATTATGAACCTATATCCCAGCCTATTTGAATTTTCTGGTTAAACTGTTATTATGAATAAAACAGGAAGGTAATGAGATATCTATTATTTCAAATCGATTTAAATACATTTACAACAAATATGTACAAGATACAATCTATGTAATAAATGTATCAAAAAAAAATATACCTACTAAAATTAATTTAAATACATGACTTATTTATATTTTTAGCAGATAGTATGTCTAAGTTGCGGAAAAATATTTAAATTATAAGGTATCATTTTCTTAGCTTTATTAACGTCAATTATAAAAAATGCAGGAGAGAAAAAAAAGTGAAAAGATTAATATTTATATGAAAACTTTAAATAGCTAACACATTTAAAAGAGTCAATAAACATAATACAATTAAAAAAAAATGGTTAAATAAAAGTGAGAACAGCAATAGAATGAAATAAAATGTGCGGGCGTTCGTAGTTCGTAGCGGGCGACGCCGACGGTAGCGCGTCAGGTGCCCGAAGCATTCATACGAACGCGGAGCGAACTCCGAGCGTCGACAGTACGAGGCTACGAGTCGAACATCGCCAC